>JBAWJQ010005367.1:0-115348 GCA_037783105.1 Bactrocera zonata | reverse complement strand
ATAAACCAATAATAGGTAGTGATTTCGAAAAAGTCATTAATTAAGAAAATGGTTTTATTGTTTTTCAAAATATTCTCCATCAAGATTTATACACTTTTGCATGCGCTCAAACCAATTTTCGAAGCACTTTTTCCACTCCGATTGAGACACCTCCAAAACATGGTTTTTGAATGCTTCAACAGCATCTTCTGGCGACGAAATTTTCTGGCACAACGGCTGTTTTTGGACGACCTTCACGGAGTTCGTCTTTGAGCGAGCGTCGGCCACGATTGAATTCGTTGTACCAGTTTTTCACAGTGCTATAGGATGGTGCTTCATAGCATCATTCATCGATGCACTCTTGTCGTGATAATCCACGTCGAAAGTTGTGAAAAATGATCGCACGAAAATGTTCACGAGTTAATTCCATTTTTTGGCCGAGATGAATTTTTTAATTCCCTGTAAATAAAACAATTCACGATTAAATGACAAAACGTTCTGAGTGATGTTATGCTAAGAAATGTCAAACTTTCCAATGGAAATGTCAGGTTGCACCTGGCAACACTTAGTGTTGCCTAGGCCAGAAATATATATAGCAGCCTCCGTATTATAGTATAAAATAATTTAAATAGATCTTTATCTTGATGTGGATCGGTCAGCTTGTATATCAGCTGTTAGTTCTAGTTGTCTGATCTGAATAATTTCTTCTGAAACTATAGTTACCGTCGATAAAAATCCATGTCAAAGTTCATGAAGATATCTAGTCAAATAGTTGTAACATATAAGACTGGGTTAAGATGAGTTTTTATGGCAGTTATATGATATGCTATATTGTCGGATCTGGACAATTTCTTCGGAGATTGCAATGTTGCCTCGAACAGAAATTCATTCAAAATTTCGTGAAGGTATCTCCTCAAATAAAAAAGTTTCTCGTGCAAGGACATTTGTTTGATCGTGCTTTTTGAGGCGAAAGGGAGGTTTGGAAAGTTTCAAATCGATATCTCAAAAATTGAGGAACTAATTCACTTAACGAGTTTTTCAATAAGGACGCTACAAAAGTATACCGATAGGGACAGCAAACGACGCCATATTTTTTCCGCTCTTCGACATTTTTCTTCAACAAGGAAAGATATAAGATGCAACAACTAGTTGAAATTATTAAAGTTTATTACCGAAATTTTAATCCAAAGGCACAGTACAAAATTTTCTTTTTTTTTCTTCTTTGAGACAAAGAAGTGCCCGTAGTGGCTGCTGCCAGCGTATCAATTGAGGAAGACCCAAATCAGTCTCTCACACGTCGTTCTCAAGCGTTGGGTATCTCTGTGACGTTATTATGGCGAATTTTGCGAAAGATCTTGATCTACATCCTTACATGATCAAATTGTAACTCGCTTGACTTTGCTGAGTAACAACTTTAAAATTTTCCGGATTTTCATCGAGAAATCATATTCAGTGATGAGTCTCATTTCTGGCTGAATGGCCGCATCAATATGCAAAATATGCGTTATTGATTAGACAGCAATACACACGTACTCCCGGAGTCACTATTGCAGCCCGAAAAATTTACGGTTTGTGGTGATTTATAGGCCAACGGCGTCATTGCACCGACCTTTTTCCGTGATCAAGACCGGCACGTTACTGTGAATGTTAATCACTACCGCTCAATGATAATCGACTAATTTTGGCCCGAATTGGATGATATGAACTTGGTTAGACTATTTCATCGGGGGCTACGTCAAGTCTATGGTCTATGCCAACAAATCAGCGACGATTGATGAACTTCGTACGAATATCGAAGTGAAATTGCAGTAGTATCCGCCGATTTATTCCTGAAAACCTTCGGTTGGGTTCAACGTCTGGACTTCTGCAAGCGTGCCCGTGTTGGCCATGCAAAATAAATCGATTTCTACACATAATAGCATGGAATGTACTTTCACAGGAATAAAGAATTTTATTGATATCGCAAACCGTTTTTGTAGCGCTCTTATTGAAAACTTCGTTACAAGACATACAGATGTAATATGGCTAAATCTGTTCAGCTCGTTACGCTGATCACTTATATACTTATATTGTTTTATAGGGTCTCCGCCGTTTCCTTCTTGGTATTATAAACTTCGTGGCAAATTTAATATATCCTGTTCAGAGTAGAAATGTCAAAATTATTATTCTCCGTGTGCATCATAGACTGCTCCTCTACTTATTTTGTAAATTAATTTGTAAACTATTTTGAGTTCTATTTTACTTGATTAATAATCCTGAATATATTCATTTTAGGTGCTGGAAACATCGACATTCGACCGATTCTACCCGAATGAAACGTCATCGGTCTTCTCACACTTCAGCGGCATTGAATGTTTTAAAATGCCACAAATACCAGTGGGCAAACGTTCCTTCGAATGCAGCGTCGTCTCTATTGTTACGCCAACAATTGTACAAATACTACCACATCTCACCGAATTCGAATATCGCGAACTGGAACTGCAGAGACGCATCAAACATTTGGTGAAGTCCGCGCCAATGCTCACCGAATACGAACCGCGCACCATTTGCTTATCACAATACCAGAAGGACAAGAAATGGTATCGCGCACTAATACGCTCACACAATCCCGTCGCCAAGCAAGTGGATGTGCTGTTCGTTGATTACTTGAACACGGCATCGGTGTCGATTACACAACTCAAACAATGCCCGCTCGAATTAATCGGTTGGCCGTTGCGCACAATACGCGCTCGCCTCCACGGTTTGGTGCCGAATCCGCGCCTGCGTGAAAAAGACATACGTCAAGCCTTGCAGAATATTGTACTCAAACGCACATTGGTCGCGCGCATTGTCAAAGAGCCAAAGCGCCTTGACAACTCGACAGCCACGACAGATTTCATGCGTCTGGATGAAGTTGGTGATTTGAACTCGGCCACTGTTTCAGATGCCATCACTGGTTCGGGCACCTATCAGCAGAGCGTGGATGACATCATGGAGGTGCATTTATACGAGCCCGACATTTATGCACGTAAACAGAGGGACGCTCGCATCTATCAACCGCTTATACAGGATAGTTTCTATTCTTATAAAAAAGTTTAGGAAAATATATGCAAAATTAAATTGCAGACTTAATTACGTTTTACCCTCCTATGGGTAAGGGGCTTAAAGTTACCCGTATATTGACGTTTATACATGAATTCACTTATTATTTCATTATTTTATACTATAAATTTCATTATTTTTTTATTATTCATAATGTTCGGTTTGTTACACGGGAAATGAAAGGTGTGAATTATTAAACATTCCCAAAATATTTGTTATATCTTATTCACTCTGAAAATGAGACACATTTGCATTTTTCATTGCACATTTATTTTTATTGATACAGAAATAAAAAAAAGTTTGAATATTTGACATTATTTAAAATCGGATTTTCTTCTTATTGGTAATTTTCCAATAGGCAATCATCGCTAACGCTAAAAATTTTGTTGGTCGTAAGTTATCCAAGTTGTATACAGAAAGGTGGGAACACCCAGGCACACTTTCTTCTCGATTTTCAAAGCTATGCAAGACAGGTTAAAACATCTCGGCAGTCTAGACTTCGGCAAACCAAGAGACATCCCTGTTCGGATCGACCTCTTAACCTAGCGTAAAACTATCCTAACTCTCTGCGCCTGAGGAGACGTAGTTTAGGGCCGGCCGATCGATTGCCTGGTTACTTGTATAGCCAACAAACTCTTTTTGTCTTTTCATCAAGTATTGTCGGCACTTCGAGAATGGTGTTGTGGCTCAGTATATTGATCGCAAGCGCGGTCGTACGCGTAGTGATTGTCAAATCTTTGTGGTTGTTAATTTACAATTGGCACCCCTTCGTCCAATCGATGAGTGAAGCCACTGTGGATTTATTAGCCGAGAGTGTGAGATTTCTAGCAGAGTATAATGCTGATAATCGCTCAGATAATTCGTAGTCCATCTGCTAAGCTAACAGGGAGTGTAGTCATCTAGTAGCATTATGTGGTTGACCATATCAAAAGCATTTAATAGGTATGACCCTACTAGAAGCTACTGGGTTCATCTTGTCGTTTTAATTGTAGCGGTTATCTCGGGCATGTTTGGGTATTAGAGTTAGGTTAGTTTTCATCGAAATTATCTAACGGAAGACCAAAAAATCGTACTCGAACCATAGGAAGTAGGGTGTTAGATGAAAGAAATTCTATGGGCATGAAAAGAGATGGTTAGAGTCATGCGGGGACTTAGTGCGCGCAGTTAAATTTATATTAGGTCCGTTGAGTCGATTCTGAATAAGTAAAAGTTGCTACAATAGAAGTGAAGAGGTGTAACGCCTTTACAGTAGACTCCCCACCGAACCATACACGATTTTCCATTTTATTTAGCTCCATACAACACTGTTAATAAGCGATAGCAAAAACCGAACTTATTTTTACGTTTGAGCAGACATTGCTGTGAAGGATGGAGTCATATATTGAAGTTTACGCAAGTGAGGAAAGTTCTCTGAGCGCCATTCACTTGACAGTGGCCAAAAATGATTCTTTTACATTTGGCTCAAGCAACTCATGACTTCCGGCCTTAGATCAAGTATCCAAGCGGTAGCCTAAAGACATCCGTTTGAAGGCGATCTAGTGTGAGAAGGCAAATCATTCCCTCCCCAGGGTAGTGCGCTGGGGTTGGGAGTCGTCACATCAAAAAACACCCCTAATCAAAAGAACACAACGGTATCGGATGAGACCTGGACGCACGTTTCCCGGGCCTCCCGCTAGAAGACGTCGACGACAACTTAGATAACCATTATCATCCTATTTTGGGTTAAATATCTCATAGAACAACAAAAACAACAATAAAGAAGACACTCTTTTGCCTTTGGTCCGGCTCCGTCGAATCAGCACGTTTCCATTGGATGTCGTCGATGAAAACCTATTCAATTCTTGCCATCCTAATGGGGATTAGGTACACGTAACAACAACTATAAAGAGGTCAATGTATATGAATCATGAAAAAATAACAGCACTTTACCTGTGTTTTTGTTGTTGTTGTTGTAGCAGCGACAGAAAACATTCGTGAAGTAATTTGGACACCTGGTGCCGAGTTGACAGTCCCAGGCCGAATAAATAAACGGATCCGTTCCGGTTACTTAGATCCGACTGTCGTGGAAACGAACCTGCGTATTTGTTTTCTGTAAGCATTGTAAACTTTGTAACAGAATTTATGTGAAGACTAAGTACATGCTTTATAATGTGTCCAACGTTTTCTCCGGGGTGTTACAAATTGCGTGGCAAACTTCAGTTTATAAAAAAATATGTATATCAATCCCCAAGTTGTAGCCCCATTTGGCTTAGATTAGATTCGATTATTGAAAATTATTTTTGTTATTGTAAATAAAATAAATTGCATTTTATTTTGCTTGATGTTTTGTTTATCTTCACATAATCACCTGCTTTACATGCACACGTATTAGCAATATAAATACATACATATACATATAGTTAATTGGCTTCTTTACAACTTAGTAAACAAATCTGCAATGCAGTGCTATGCAATGTGCTATCTAAACGAATTGACATATCTTAGTTAATCCCAATTCGATTTGAATTAATTTTTGTAATTATTTATATGTGTTTGTTCTGTATTGCTTCGAGACTAGTCCACGTGTGTACTAAATGTAATAATTAATACTTATTAGCTTAGTATGTGTGTGTGTGTGTGTGTGTGTGTGTGTGTGTGTGTGTGTGTGTATTCGTCAATAGCAAATCAAACATTTGAAAACTTACAAGAATTGAAAACGATATGCTACATTATAGTTGCTATTATTATCGATAATAACACATTCGCATGACAATACAATGCAGTGCGGCGCAGAATTAAATAGGATAAAATAAAGTACGGACAAAAACATAGTAAATACATGTAATATTTGTATATATATTTTATATAAATATTAGCTGTGACAATATACAATACTTAATACTCTCTTAATCGGTTATAATTATGCTGGATTCAACGCAATAATAAGAAAGGGTGCATAATTTAACAAATCTGGAGAAGGCTTAATTCTCCTGGCGCCATATGTGGCATAGTTACATAATTTATATTTTATCGTTAATAGTATTACTACACACGAACTCACTTTATTTGCCACAATTGGGCCTAAAGGCGTATTCGTTTTTAGTTTTCGTTTTAGTCTTCATTTATTATTAGACGAAACAAATGTTTAGTTTTAAACTTCGTAATTGGCGCTAATGCCGTTGCCATCTTAACCAATATCACTTTTCTTGTTGTTTTTGTTATTTTTTGTTTCTCTATTTGTTTTCTTTTAATCAATAACTATAAAATTCAGCGTTAAATATGTAAGTAAGCTTAGTCTGCGATTGCTGTGTACGGCAAGCTGCTGTGTTTCGGCTTTGTTTTATTGATAAACACTTTAATGGCACCGTTGAAGTCGGCGCTCACCATGACATAGCCACAACCTTTTTTATGCTGTTCTACAAGCGGATCCGGCTGATGGTTTTGCATCTGAAATGTGAGGTTATAATGTAATAAAGGCAGGATCGCAAATTGCATGAAAAATTAATTCAATTAACATTGTAATTATGTTTTTTTTTGTTTTGTTATCCTGAAAATCTTAAATAAAATTAATTTAAAAACTTTTAAACCCAAATGTGGTATTGAAAGAAAAAATGTCTAATCTCAAAAACCGGATTAAAAATTTATTTTACCGGATGGAAAAAAATAATTCCAGAGTTTAATTAAATTTTTAAAAAAGATATTTTGGTATTCAAAATCTTTTAAAAACGATAGCTTATCTTTAAGAAATATGTAAGTCCTTGCTTTTTTATACCTTTTTTTACTAACTTTTAATTTGAAAAATAATTTTTTAATTTGTTACTAGGAATTCTAAATTAAAACATATTTTCTTAATTTTTAATTCAAGATGCTTCAGATAAAAAATTAAATTTTCAATTTTTAAGATTACATTTTTTTCGTATTAAAAAATTAAAGTTTCAAATTTTAAGTTATACTATTAAAACTAAACCTACCAGTACCGGTCAAATTGACCGTTTTGAAACTTTTGTAAAACTTACACATCGTATAATACGTCATGTTATAACACGTACAGAGTAAGATGCATTTAGCGTGTTATGGACAAGTTTTGCTGTATGCACATAGTGCATATGAGGCATAAATTTGATCTCTCATACTTGTAGTTTTAGAATTGGGATTTGCTTTATTTTCCAAGAAAAATGAGTTGAAATCACTGTGGAAATTATGAAGTACATATATACGAGTTGATCTCAAGAGTGAAAGAAGTCAGCGTTTACAAACTAATAAATCTGCCATGATACATATCTACAATATGGGAAGGACTTATTGACAATTCACAGTATGTTTATTGACCTGGTACGTATATTGCAAGTAGATGAACAGCTGTTTCCGTCAAAGACTAGGTGCAGATTTATCCAGTTTTTGTTAAACAAACTCTGATGAATTTGTAAGGAGATAAGGTAAATGGCATTCAATACTTGGGAAATGATGGAAGAGGCTGTTCTTATGTCCCTTTGGAAGTTCGTTGTCCAAAAGCTAATGGATCCATTTGTAGGATGCGGAAGAAACCTAAGAATGGACAATTTTTTCACGAGGGTTTCATTAGCCAAGAAATTATTAAAAAAAAAAAACTACAATTGATGGAACAATTCGTGGAAACAAGAGAGAGTCGCCAAAGTTAGCCAAAGAAAGAAAAGATAAAATGGCTAGATTTTCAAGCAAATTGTATAAATAAAATTAAATTACTTTGACAGTGTATAAAAGTAAGCCGAAAAAAGTGCGTGTCCTAAGTTCTAAACATAACTCAATAAAAATTTAAAAAAAAGCAACAAACGTATACCGGAAACTATTAGACTTTATAATCGTACAAAATTTGGTGTAGATGTGGTAGACCAGATGGCAAAAAAATACAGCGTGAAGACAGGTGGATTTCAATATATTGGACCTAGCTGGAATAAACGCTTGGATTTTGTATTTACAAACAAACAACGGGTGAACATATTGCGAGTATACGAATTTATGAATCTCAATAAGATAAAGAGCATAAGATAGAATATCAAGAAAAAAAAAATGATTAACAACACCGTCTTCAAGCTCTGATTTGCCTGTAAGAAAAGCTTGCCAAATCAAATTTTTTGAAGGTTATAAAACAACAAAAATTTCTTCGAAGTGCGAAAAATATGTTTGTGGAAAATGCACATTCCAGACTAAAAAATTTGTAAACAATGTGAGGAAGCCGAATAGAGTATATTATTTATATATGTATGCACAACATTCTGTATAAAAATTTAATCTTATTTTTTCTTTTATAATAAATTTTAGAAATTATATAAATTTATTTTACGAATTTTCATGAAATCTTTTTATTTTATATAACTTCAGCAATAAATCAACAATTATCTCCATTAAATAATAAAATCCATAACTTTTATAATGACCGGTCAATTTGACCTCGCGCGGTGGGAATAGGTATACAAGATAGGTAGGTTTAGTATTAAATTAAAAATAAAATTTTAGATTTTTCATCCCAAAAATTTTATATTAAACATTAAATTTTCATAAGAAATTAAATTTCAAATGTTAATTTTTTCTATTAAATTAAAAATAAAATCCAAAAAATTTTTAAATTTTCAAATTTAAAAACTAATTAAATTAATTTATTTTAAAAAATTAAATTTGATATTTCAATTTTACTAATAAATAAAAAAAAACAAATCTCAAGTTTTTATCCCCAAATAATTTGGATCAAAAATTAAAATTTCAAATTAAAATCAATAATTTTAATTTCAAATTATAATATTACTATTCCATTTTCAAAAAATTTTTGTCTAAAAGCTAAATTTTCAAATTTAAAAATTAAAATTTCATTACAAGATTAAATGTTTAATTGAAAATTTAAATTTTAGGTTTAACTATTAAATTAAGAATAATTTTTTTTAATTTTCATCTCAAAAATTTTGCGTTAGAGAAAAAATTTTCATTAGAAATTCAAATTAAAATATTAAGTTTTACTATTAAATTAAAAAAAAATTAATTTTGGATTTAAAATTAAAATTTAAAATTTAAAAAATTAAATTTTCATTAGAAATTAAAATTTCAAGTTTTACTATTAAATAAAAAAAAAATTCTATCCCAAAATCCCAAAAAATTTAGGATTAAGAATTAAAATTTCAAATTTAAAAAATGAAATTTTCATTAAAAGTTATATTTTAAATTCTAAAAAAAATTTTGTAATGAAATTTTAATTAAAAGTTTGTTTTAAATTTTTAATGCTGATTCAATTTTTGCCTCTGAAAGTTTTAATAAAAAACAAATTTTAATTAAATTTAAAATTACATTTAAAACTAAATTTAAGTTTTCATTAAAAATTAAATTTAAATTAAAAATTTTTTCTATTACATTAAAAATAAAATTTTCAAATTTTTATACTAAACATTTTAAATTAAAAATTTAATTTTCATATTTAAAAATTTTAATTTCAAATTTTTAATTTAAATTTTCATTAAAAATTAAATTTTAATTTTACTGTTAAATTAAATTTAAATTAAACATTTATTTTAAATTTTTAAAACTGCTTAATTTTTGCATCAGAATTTTTTTTTTAAATTTTCATTAAAAAATTTATTTTAAATTTTTAATTTTGATTAATTTTTAATTTTGAGTGCCAACAACTTGGTTTTGAAAATTTAATCTTTAATCTAAGGAGTTGGGATTAAAAATTGAAAATTTAATATTTTAAACAAATTTTTTTAATAAAAGAATTAGAAACAACAGATATCTACGATTTGCTAACCTTTTCGCTGTGTCCTATTTCATCTGGCTCCGATTTTATGATGGCCTCTGGATGTGGCGCGAAAATGGCGCAAGTCACTGTCGCATTGTGCGCCTTAATGCCCTCCCAAAAGTCACTGCGATCGCGGCGCACCTGAAAAGTTGAAGAAAACATGATTATAATTTGCTAGTTTCAGTTATTTAATAATAAAAATACTAGTATGTTCAATTTTAGAACTATTATACAATGTTTGCAGTTGAGTAGTCTAGTCGTCTTCGTCCACTACTCACCGAGCTAAGTTTCGAGTAATCGTGATTCGTTTTCCAAATATATATGCACTGATTTTCCGAGCCAGCAATTATGTACTTGCCGTCGTGACTGAAGGAGGCCTTGATTTGCGACGAAACATTCAGATATCCTTTATATTTGCAGGATAAATTTAAGTCACGCAAATCATACAAGCGCACACGGCTGTCATTGGATGTGACGAGTATCTTGTCCTCGCCCGGCATCGGCTCGATGCCACTTATTTTGCGCCCAATTCGATTTTTGCCACGCGTTGAACGCACATGTATCTGTGTGTGATATTTCAGCTGATCTGTGTTGTAGAAAATACAACGTCCATCATACGAGCCGACCACAGCGAATTGGCCATTTTGACAGAAATTCGCTGCCGTAATTAGTTTAGTTTGACCGTCCACTTCGTTCCACAGTGCCACCTTCTTGTCTGGTATATTCCACAAGCGCAATTTGCCATCCAAACTGCCGCTTAGGAAATAGCGATCGTCGCGCGGATGAAAAGCAATTGCCGTGACAAAGTCAATGTGTTGAAAGCAGCAGAGACACTCCTTACGCGATATATGCCACAAACGTACAGTCTTATCCATCGAGCTAGACAGTATGAAATAGTTCTTCGACCACGACACGTCCAGCAAGTCCGAGGTGTGTCCGATATACGTGCAGAATGCTTTCGGCATAAATGGGCCGGTGCATTTCTCAGCAGCGGCCGCCATGGCGATCGCCTCCTCCGAATGTTGCGACACAAGCGATTCCTGTGAGGGTGTAGGCGATGACTTCTGATCCGCATTGTATTTGGTACGCATATCCTGTGCAACGATATGAACATAAGCAAAGGAAGCACATAACACTTACTAACAAAGAAGTGCGCTTACTTGGAAGAATGGATAGGCGTCTTTTAGTACCCATATACGTAGCACTTTGTCTTGACCAGCGGTCGCTAGAAGACGACCACAAGAACTGAATTTCATGCACCAAACAGCACCGGTGTGTTCGCCATACAAGTCCTGCAGAAAAGCAAAGAAAACAAGCTCACATAACCACACCACTCTGGACCATTCAAAGCGCTACCAACCTGCACGTGTTGCAATTTAGTAAATTCATATGGTCCCTTATTCGTAGATGATGCTTTTATTTTGATATTCGCCTCCGGATTCATGACATCCGTTATGTCGGCAACGTCCTCTTTGTGCCGCGCATGTGACACCTCAGAAGCCAGCGATTTAGCCTTGTCCACCGTCTTACGCACAGTATAACCGAGGAAACGTTTAAAGCGCGCCGTCTTTTTTTTCAAACGACTGCCATCCTCCGCTTCGCCCTCCTCCTCGTCCGGCGGTTGCCCCTCACTGCATGGCGGTATACCAATGACGCTTTCCTCATCAGATTCCTTTGGGTTCACCTCGAGATGTGACGTCAGTTTCAGTATATGCAACGACAATGGATTCCAACCTTCGGGTACTGGTGGCGATCGTACCTCCGACAATGTCATATTCTCACCGGTATCTAAATTTTTGACGGGAACCTGTTTGAGTATTTCAAAATCGGTTAATTGTTTGCCAGAACTAGTGCGCGTACGCACATAGATGTTCATCTGCTTGAGAACATCCTCATCGCCAGCGGATTTGCGACGCTCCTTGTCGCTGCTTGCACGGTACACAAGTGAGGGGTACCTGCAAGGAGACAAATCGTCCGACATTAGTTGGCGGTATATTTAAATAACAACAACAACAGCAAGAATCAAGTTGATAAGCAATCTAAATGAACTTTAGCAAAGTCTAATTGCTCAAGACGTTCGATAAAAAGTGGCCAATATACACAAGTATGGATGTATGTTAGTAAAGCTATAAGAAGCGTTTTAAGCGCAAAATATTATTATTTACATGTACAAATATATCTCTTGTGCACCATAAGTATGTACATTGAAGTGGTGAATGAGTTCTGAGCCATAAAAAGTGATAAAAAACAGAATTGAAACACTAACTTGATCTTCAAGTGCCAAGGCCCTTTCAACGTGGTCAATTTGTATATAATGAATATGTCAAAGGGATTGCTGTAAGAATTGGATAATTTACTAAAGTTCATTTAAATCCTTTATATGTTATTAATGGTTAGAAAGGTTTGAATGGCTTGGGCGAATTAATAATGATTTTTAGTGATTATTGAATTGAATCCTTCTTAATTGATATTACCTACATATGTGATGACTAACTGAGATAGCTTACTGCTCTGCTATGAAAACAATTTGGTAAAAATTATAAAACATAAAAAAACGTTCAAAACTTCAATATCCGAATGGTTGGATAAAATACTATATATCGAACAGATATTTATACCGCCAATTTTTCAAATAATGGATTAAAAGTAGAAAAAATATTAAATTGCACTGAAGCTATAATACTCTTTACAACTATAAAAGATTTCATGCTCTAACTTGATTTTGATCGGTCAGTTTGACGGACGGCGAAGCTGACGGACGGAGAGACAGGCTCAGCTCGTCATGCTGATTATTTATAAATATATTTTATAGGGTCTTCGAAGCTTCCTTATATGTTTCTTAAGCTTTGTGGCAAACTTAATATACCCTATTCATAGTATATATAATATCTGTGGACATTTGACAAAACAACTTCTCTCGAAATAAGACAATTTTCCAGGATTTTTATCATATGTATGAATTTTCAAGGCGCGTTTTTCTGTCTTATCGCCATTGTCCTAAGACCGTTAGTTCAAAAATTATAGAGTCATCAAAACAACTTCTTTCGTAATTTTTCAAATTTTCGGGTGACAAAAGAGCTTGTCTCGAGTAAGTTGGAATTTCAAACGTAAAATCATAACGTACATTTATCAAAAAAGCTTGTCTCTATATATCGTCTGAGTAAAATCAGAAATTGGCATTTGACAAAATAACTTCTTCGATTGAAGTTCTTTTGTCAAATGCATATCTAAAAATAAATGCTTTTCTTATTTGGCAAATAAACTTGTGTCAAGATAAGATAAAAAAGGATTCTTTTTGCACAAATCAAATTTGACAAAACAGCTTGCATGAGGTAAGTTGATTTTCAGTACAGAAAAAGCATTTGACAAAAAGTCTTATTTATTTGATTTATATTTATCTAGAAAAGTAAAATATTTAATTTAAATCAATTGATTGGAAAACGCGTCTTTATTGATCTGCATCCAGTTTAAATTGACTTCGTCCTTTAATAGTAAGAGGTATTTCTACTGCAAAGCTTTAAACATGTTTTTTCGCTCTCCTGTAAAATTTGCTTTTTTGAAAGAGGTTGTTTTGTCAAATGTCCACAGATATATATATGTATATTTATTGAATTAACAAAAAAAAATAAAAATTCATAAATTTTCTAATTCCAAAATATCTTCATTAAAAATCATTTCTAACCTCAAATCCCGGATTAAAATTTTTATTTTTGAATTTAAAGTTATTTAATAACAATCATATAATTAAAAATTAGAAAAGAAGTTATTTTAAATTTGTAAAATTTAAATGTTTTCGCGTTTCTGTATTTCGTGTTCCATTTTCAATTGGAGCTCGCACAGAGGCATTAATTCCCATGGATAGATATAGATAAATAATTGAGGAATGCACCGCGACCTTAGGTCTATTGTGTCCTCACCTAACTCACAGGGTCTCACTTAGCCTCAGCATATTGATTTAGTCCTATATCCTGCTGGGTGCTAGCGAGGCGATGTGATCCCTATCCGGAAACATGGATCCAAGGGCCTTCGACCTGCGCCTACAGACTGCGATGCAGTCGATTAGCAGGTGCTCCGGGGTTTCAGACTCACTGAAGGAAAACCGACAGCGCAAGATGATAGGCCCATGTTAGATAAATGCCTTTTTAACTTGCAGTGGCCGGTGTAAAATGCGACCAGGAGCCTAAGTTTGTCCCTTGGGAGGTTTATTATCGATTTGAACCTCTTCTGGTTATACCCCCCAATTAGCAGCTTGGCGTGTCGCATACCTTGCGCTCGCTGCCAATGCCTTTCCCTGCACACTCTTTCTTCCTTGCGCAGCAGCTCCTTCACAGTATGGGGACCCACCCCAGTGAACGGTTGGGGCCCAACTATATTGGTGGAGGTTGCAGAGCGTCAGCCAGTTCGTTGCCGGCTGTAGATCACTGTCTCACCTGGTTCTTTTCAGCTAGGTTCTTCAGCCGGTCTCTACACTCCTGCACTAGTAGCGATTTGATCTCGTAAGAGGAGATCGCTTTTAGTGCCGCTTGACTATGGCTAAGTATAGCTATTCGCTCATTGCGATAGTTGCGGTGGAGGTTTATCTCTACACACCGACTTATGGCCAAGACTTTGGCCTGAAAAATGCTCGAAAAGCTTCCCATCGGTATGGAGAGCTTGGTACGTAGACCTGCGATACCTGCACCGGTTCCCATAACTTTAAGCAAAGTAACTATTATTCCAAAATCGTTGAAATTGCTTACCTTGTGGCGCTACCCAAACTGTTCGAACCTGTACCAGCCAAAATGGGACGAGCACCGTCATCCATCAGAATTTGTTCGATGCGCTTGATCTCCTCTTGCGTAGGACCCTCAGCTTTATTGCACGCCTCGTCCCGTGGCTTAACGACACAACCACCTTGTGTGGCCTTATATAGATTGAGGCCTTGTGAGGGATCAATAGAACTGTAAATGAAACCAGCAGCATAACTTATTTTAAGGCATAACATTTGTGTAGTTTTTTCAATAATCTAGATTACATACAAGTATCTAACACGTCCAGGCGCAGAATTGCTTTTTGCCGAATTCGATGGACTAGGCTTCGAGTAAACCGATGTTGAACTATTGCCTAGCGAATGTGAAATACGATTTATAGAACCGCCCACAGTGGCTGTAGTGACAGGCCGTGTGTTGCATGTGGAAGTTTGTGCCAGTGATGCAATGGATGCCGATGCGATGCCCGTTGACGTTGCCATAGTCATGCCTGGGCCTAAAGGTATATTGGTAATGCCCATTGTGAGCGCATTCATGCCAATACTGTGTGTTCGGCCTCCAGCTATAGACATATGCAACGCTGAGCTATTTATTGTTGCTGTACCGATCGGTATCGTGCCAGCATTCGCACTTGCCATCACGTTTTTCTCTTTCCAAGATCGCTCGATTTCCTCGGCAATGTCATCACGCAACTTCTGTTGTACATCGAGCACACTCTTCACGGAACGTGTATCACTGTCGGTATCCTCCGTGTCTGGAGCACCGGACGTATGCATCGCCTCATTCAGACTGTACTGATCGGAGGAACTGGTAGATTTGCGAGACTTTTTCTTGCGTCGCGGTGGCGCAATCGGTCCGCTTGAAGTGATCGAATCAGTTGTCTTCGAATGTGCCAATTTGGTGCTCGCAATCACATCAGGCTCTTGAAAAATTATCTTGCTATCGCCAGCCGGCCTTGGTGCAGCACCTGCTGCAGCACCAATTGTTGTTGTGGATGTTTGGCTATGCGTTGGTGATGGCGATGGTGTCGTATTGTATTTGTTGTTTATGCGTGACGTATTACTGGCACGAGGTGCCGCCGCTGCAGCAGCAGCTGCTGCAGCCGCAGCATTCTGTTGCTCAACCAAAGCCGCCAAATTATTGCTCGTGGATGGTGCCATAATACCTAAATTTTGCTGGAGCTGTTGCTGTTGTTGTTGTTGCTGTTGCTGCAAATGTTGTAAGTACATTTGTTGTTGCTGTTGCTGCTGCTGCTGCTGTATTTGTTGTTGTTGTTGCAACTGATGTGAATTCGTAGAAGCGGTCGAATATGCAGCTAGCGACTCACGGTCCACGCTCATAGCTGTAATAAGAAAGCTGGAATTCAGTAACTGCGCACAAAAATTAACAAAACTGCCATACCTGATGGATCAATATTTCCTGCTAGTATGCGACCAACACGACCCAATGAGGTCATACTTTGTATGCTCATGGTGTCATTCTCTATCACCTTGAACGGATGCGTCGTGCGATTCGTAAAAACACCGTCTGTGGAACTATTCTGTATTTGAAATAAATATATGAAATTATATAAAATTACTGTTCATAACTGAAATAAGTTCTGCTATAGAATATGAGGTTTGCAAAAAGATTTGACTTGAAATTAAAGCATATTTTTGATATTAGTATGTAACAATGCTAAGTTAAGTTGCTATTAGAAATCAATTGTCTTAAAACACAAACCTCATATAAAATACATATACGAAATTGATTAGAAAGTTATGCTAAATAAGTGATATAAATAGTTAATATTGCATCGGTACAAGTGTGTGATTATTTATAATTAATTATTAGATTTGTATAATAACAAATAAAGTAATTGAAAGTAAAAACAGTTCGTGATAATACCTGAGAATCAGGTGTGAGTGTGTTTCCAGGATTATCATCTTCATCATTTTGCATGCATTGACGCAATTCGTGAAAGCGCTGCCTACCAAACTACGTTACGAATTTGGTCATTGTTGTTTTGTTTGTTACATGATTTCGAAAGAGGATATGAAAATAAAAAAAGAAATCGTAAATAAAAGTATAACACAATAACTGAATTTAAACAACATAAAAAATATCTACAATCAGCAAGCGAACAAAGGAACAAATTATCCAGGAATAAAAGTTATAATTATATCTAGTGATTTCACTGATTGTGATCGAAAAACATACTTTAAAATAAAGCATAAATATTTAATTACACCCAGTTATTTAAATGCATTTCTTAAATAAATTTCCAGTTTTGTGCTACAATGAAAATTAAAAGTAACAAATATTAACATTGCGATCGTAAACACTCCTTTCACATTGTTGTTGTTGTTGTTGTTAAAAAATCCCACTTTCTTCATACAAAAATAATAAAAACGTTAACTTCGGTTGCATACACATACACTTCACAAATACAAAAGATTCTACACAAGAACTTGATGTTTATTTCTTAGTAACTACCATACTTATATGCCACAGTATTCCGATCTGAACAATTTTTTGGTAGCTTATACCTTAGATAATAATCCATGCCTAATTTCGTGAAGATATCTTGCAAAAAAATCCAAAAAAAGACTGGAGTTTGATCGATCAGTTTGTATATGCTATAGTTGTCCGATATAGGTGGTTCCGACAAAAAAGCCACTTCTTGGGGAAAAAATATGTGTCCAAAATTTCAGATCGAAATCTCAAAAACTAAGACCTTCGCAATAAACTTTAATACACTAAATAAACTTAGCTAATTCTAAAGGCTCTTTGTACTCCAACAACTCAACATTTCTTTTTGGCATTAGTTCCTATTGAAATCATTTTAATTAATCAATCGTTTTTGAATAAATAGTTGAAATATACTATATGCTCGACTATAACCGCGCAAGCGGTGTCTAGGCCAGCAAAGAAATGAAGTTGAAATATGTATATAAATACAAAAACAACAAATTTTTGTGTACATAAGCATAAAAATATATCTTATCTAATGCGAGTTCAAGTATGTAAACGAAAACGTAGCCATGACATAATTGCACACTCATTAAATGATAAGAATTTTTTCTTAGTCTCACCCGGCGTCAACACGTTTATTGTTGGTATACAATAAAAAAAACAAACGTCGACTGGTTTGAGCTTTAAATGAGGGTATTCAATTTTAAACGAACTTTTAATTTTAACGTTTATATGCAGCTTGTAAATACCTGCTGCTATATTACACAAAGAAAGTTGCCTTACTTCTATGCTAATTTGCTTTTATTATCACGAACGTTTGGCTGCCGACCGCTTAATAAAAGTGGCAGCAATCAATTATAAAACAAATCGAAGTAATGGGTGAAGTAGCAAAACGGTTAATTTATGTAAGACCCATAGCATATCCGAATATGGGTTTGAAAGTGAAATCGGAGGCATTTAAATAACTATTTTACATACTGATAGTTGTGCTCAGTCAATGAACTTAGGTCCCTTACAATTTCTATTTATACATAATAATTTTAGTAAAAACAAATATAAATATATTTGACCAACTAGTAGATTCACAAACGAACTGCCAAACGTAAACAATTGCATGCAATTAACGACAACTTAAAGAAAATTTCTATTGCGGATATGTCAATTGTCAATTAAATGTAATTTCTTACCAATACTGGCTTAGGTTCGACAAACATGTCTTGCTTGGGACCGCGCACACCCAAGCTGAGACTGCTTGTCGGACTGCTGGTAGCTGGTGTTACACCGCCTATTGGAGTTGCATCGCTGTCAGATGAAGGGTTCACACGCACAGCAGGTTCTGGAAATATAAATCCATCCTGTGCTTGTGCGCCATCAAGTGATATCTTGCATTTGCGACTGCGAGAAATAATATACCATTTAGCATGTTAATATTATAATCTTAAAACCCGCACGTAATATACAAACCTTAATGTTGATAAACGATTTGGCGTTGAATCCTCCGCGTCGAAAAACTCCTCAGAACTATCCGAACTATCAGTTTCTGGCTTACTCATTTTATTAGTTCACTTTTCCAGTGGTAGGTACAAACTGGTTAGCACTCATAAACTTTGATTATATTTAGCAATCTTGTTTTATATATTCAACACTCATAAAATTTCAATTTTTACGTCATTATTAAAAATTTCATTTCGCTGCAACCTCACATCTAGCTAACTTCAGCCTGGTACAGAAAATACAATTTTAACACATTTCTTTACAGTTCACGTTTAGTTTAATGTTTAGAGGCAGAGCTATTAGTTATTTAATTGGTATGCACAAGAGATTAATTATATTTTTTTTAGAAAACTATGCACAACTGCAAATTTAGACTCAAACAATAGAGAAAATGAAAGGGAGTGACGGCTATTGAATGACACATAATTGAGCTGCTACTGTGAATGGTTTTGCATGGAGCAGAAGAAGCAAAGAATGACGCGAGCAAAACAAATGTAAAAAACACTCTACTCTATCAGAGTCACCTGTGTTAGAAAAAATTGCTTGAGAGATTTTGAAAATTTGTATACATATATTTTGTAATATCTATTTTACCGACTTTAATAATCTTTTATCATATCATCTTAAGTTGATTGGTTACAAAAAAGTTACATAAAATGTACAAAAATTCAACACATTGCAAAAAAATGTATCTGTCGGAGCAAATCTTTGTCATTAAGATTACATGTTAACCCTTAACCAAAACGTACACAGCTGTTTTTGACATTTTCGGCTTTTGCTAGAACGGCTGGCGTCCAAATTTTCATACTATTTGCCATTCTCTATTTGCTTATTTAAACGTGTGTTTATTTTCAGAAAGTTGTAATAATTTATATTAAAAAATCACTAAAATGTCACAACGTAATGATGATAGAGTGCCGGCAGAAGAAAGTGATCTTCTTCAAATTAAGCCACTGTAAGAAAAAAATATAAATATGCACCTTTATGTACGATATTGTAATTAATGTCTGAATTTTAGAGGGGCCGGTCAGGAAGTTGGAAGATCTTGTATAATGCTTGACTTTAAGGGAAAGAAAATCATGGTATTTATTACAAAATATTTGTATTTAAACGTAAACTATAACACAATTATACATTATATAGCTAGATTGTGGCATACACCCGGGCTTATCTGGTATGGATGCATTGCCTTATGTAGACTTGATAGAAGCTGATGAAGTTGATCTCCTCTTTATATCGCAGTAAGTAACATAAATAACCACCATAAAAATCACTCACATACAACTAATTGTTGTTTCATTATTTATAGTTTTCACTTGGATCACTGCGGTGCACTGCCATGGTTTCTAATGAAGACCAGTTTTCGTGGGCGATGCTTTATGACACACGCCACGAAAGCTATATACCGTTGGATGTTATCAGATTACATAAAGATTAGTAACATTTCCACAGAGCAAATGCTCTACACTGAAGCCGATTTGGAGGCGTCCATGGAAAAAATAGAAACTATAAATTTCCACGAAGAACGTGACGTTATGGGTGTACGCTTTTGTGCTTACAATGCAGGACATGTACTCGGTGCTGCTATGTTTCTAATTGAAATTGCCGGCGTGAAGATACTTTACACAGGTGACTTTTCTAGACAAGAAGATCGCCATTTGATGGCTGCCGAGATACCACCTGTTAAACCCGACGTCCTGATAACGGAATCAACATATGGTACTCATATTCATGAAAAGCGCGAAGATCGTGAAAACAGATTTACATCATTGGTGCAAAAGACGGTACAGCAGGGTGGCCGTTGCTTGATACCGGTTTTTGCTTTGGGACGTGCTCAAGAATTGCTACTTATATTAGATGAATATTGGTCACAGAATCCTGAACTGCACGAAATACCCATTTACTATGCATCATCGCTAGCTAAGAAATGCATGGCTGTATATCAAACATATATAAATGCCATGAATGACAAGATACGACGCCAAATCGCTGTGAATAATCCATTTGTGTTTCGACACATTTCAAACCTGAAAGGCATAGATCATTTTGACGACATTGGCCCCTGTGTTGTGATGGCGTCACCTGGTATGATGCAGAGCGGTTTGTCGCGAGAATTATTCGAAAATTGGTGCACAGATCCGAAAAATGGTGTAATTATTGCTGGCTACTGTGTTGAGGGCACATTGGCTAAAACCATACTGTCTGAACCAGAGGAAATTACGACTTTGGCGGGACAAAAGTTGCCATTAAATATGTCTGTGGATTATATTTCATTTTCTGCACATACTGACTATCAACAAACCAGCGAATTTATACGGCTGCTAAAACCTCAACATGTGGTAAGTTTACTTTACGCTTACTTTTATAAGTTTTTTTTGGTTTTAAATATCTCAATCGTATAGGTTTTGGTTCATGGTGAGCAGAACGAAATGTCCCGTCTGAAAATGGCACTACAGCGTGAATATGAAGCCGATACTACCACAAACATCAAATTCTACAATCCCCGAAACACACATTCCGTGGAGCTATACTTCCGTGGCGAAAAAACCGCCAAAGTAATGGGTAATTTAGCGGCTACAAAGCCAGAAGTTGGCAATAAATTATCTGGAGTCCTAGTGAAACGCGACTTCAAATACCATCTGCTTGCAGCGTCTGATTTGTCGAGTAAGTTATCTGTTAAATACGTTGACAATGTTTGAATTAATATAATTACTTTCAGAATACACCGACATGAGTATGTCCGTTGTAACCCAGCGACAATCCATACCCTGGAATAGTTCGTTAAGCACCTTAAAGTTACTGTTGGATCGAATTGGTGGTGCCGGCACGACGGAAGTACTAGAGGAAGAAAAACGTATTCGCGCATTTAAGTGCATCGACTTATCGGTGGAGGGAAAAATAATTATAATGGAGTGGCAGGCAACGCCCGTTAACGATATGTTCGCCGACTCCGTACTCGCTTGCATTATGCAAACTGAAATGGGTGGTACTAACATTAAGGGCACCACGGCTATAGCCAAATCGGATCGCACACATTTTAATGAATGTTTAGTGGAAACACTGCAGGATACATTTGGCGAGCATTCAGTACCAAAGATGTTCAAAGGCGATGTTTTGCCCGTTACAGTGGCCGGAAAGCGAGCCGAAGTGAATTTGGAAACACTGGTTAGTTAAATAATATACCCAAGCTTATATATTTGTTAACATTTATTTTATTTTTAGCAAGTGCATTGCCCGGAAGATGAAAGTTTGCGACAAATTGTTAATACGGCAGTACAAAAATTACATCAAGCCTTGGTCACCCTGCCATAAGCTACAATGAATATGTATACAACATTATTTTTATAATCGAATGTTCAATTTATTCTGTCTGAAAAAACCAATTATACATTACATTGGTACCTATTATTAAATTGGAAATAGTTAAGTCATATGTAATCCAGGTTTTCATTTAAATAGTGAATATATTGGAAATTAACGCTGTGTGCTCTTTGCGATCTGCTCCTTTAGTACCAAAATACTGGCGCGTTGCTCCGGTGGTAATTGCGAAATCTGCTCATCAGATAGTTGTAACACTTGCATTATAAGAGCGGCTTTTTCCTGATCCGTTGCATCGTTTGGTATGCCACAATTCGAAGCTAAACGATTTTGCAGCTGCTGCTGAGCTGTTTGTTGTTGCTGTGACATAGTGGGACCTGGTATGCCCGATGGGCCACTTGCGTTTCCACGAAGTCGGGGGTCGATTTGTCGTTGTCGAGGATCCGTTGGGAAAGACGGTTGTGGATTGATCTGTTGTGGTGGCATTTGCCGTTGTGCACGTGGATCCATGTGTGGTGGCGGTACGGGATTCGGCATAGCGCGCATATCTTGGTCAATATTTCGTGCCATGCGCGGATCCATTTGCCTTGGATCGATGTTGCTGGGTCCACCTAAACCAGGACCACTCATAGCGCGTAAATCGATATCACCACCTTGCATTACATTGAAATTTGGACCGGGTACGGGCATTGGGGGTCCTCCAACAATTGGCGGCGGCTGTGTTGGTTGTGGCTGTGATTGTTGCATAATATTTGATGATATACTTTGCGATTGTACACTCCCAGACAACGGATTTCCACCAAGTACAGGTGGCATCTGATTTGCTTTGAACAGCATTCCCTACAAAAGGGAAAAGTAAGAACAATATATACATACATTTACATTTATAACAGTATCCTTACCAATGCTGCTTGCGGGTCAACTATGCGCATTACAACCATCGATTGCAACAAAGCATATGCAAGCTGTGGATTCAACATCAACATTTGACGAGATTCTGAAGGATTGTTTTGTATACAAAGCTTCATATGCTTCATCAACTCATACATTTGCTCTGGTGGCAAAGATGCCACTGTTTTTGTGATAATTTCTGGTGCCTGATCTGGATCACAATGTTCGCCATAGGGATTCTCAATTTGTGGACCTTGCAGCAGCTGTTGCATTTCCATACGAGACTTTTCAGTACAAGCGTTGTCTACACGTAGTGTACGACCACCGATTTCATAACCATTTAGATTACGCATTGCACTAAGAGCAGTTTCCTGATCTTTGTATTCACAAAACCCGAAGCCTTTAGGCTTTCCACTTTCACGATCAAACACTAGCCTATAAATACAATATTATCAATCTCATAAATTCACAATCAGCTTGAGGTTTTTATGCTTACTTGAGGGAGAGGACCGGTCCCACTTCACTAAAAATCTCCTTAAGTTTCTCCTCTGTTGCTTCATATGGAATATTGCCCACTATTCAAGAAATGTAATTGATATAGTGTATAGTTTACCATTACTTTAAACATAGAGAACAAATAAAAACTTACCGAAAACGGATCGCATGGACTTATCCATAATACTTTGTTCGGAATTTTTATCCGCCATGTTTACGTTTTTTTAAGTTTCTGTAGTCTTTTTAAATTCAGATTCGCCCTTTCACCTTTCTAAAACTTTAATAAAAGTTCAAGAAATTCACAGATATTCTAAAATTTAGTATTTTTGATATATACCAGCGGCAAACCATACAGCTGAAAACGACTCACGTTGACAACAAATACAGGGCTGCATTAAGTGTGGTATGTTCAACGTGCACCTATATATAAATAAGAAATATCTTGTCAAATGACTTCGCTAAAATATTTTTTGCTTATACCAATGATTTATTATATTTAATATTTGTTAGAAAATTATAAATATTGTTTATTTAAAGTAGGATGTAAAAAAAGTCAAATATAATTTTTATGTGCTATAATTTTTAATCGTTGAACACTTGCTATGATTTGAGTACTCGAACGTAGCTGTAAATTGTCTATTCGCGAGCACTCTGTGTCGGCCATTGTCAAAATGTGTACTCTATTACTACACAATATCTAGACGTTGTCGTAATTTTTCATTTCGGTGCAGAATATTTTCAACTGAATTAAAGTTAATTATAGTGTTTGGAAATATGCAAAAATAGTGAAAAACCTAGCACAAACTAGTGTAGTAAGGATTTCAACTGAAATATGTAGATTATAACCAAGATTAGACGTGAAATTCGCATGTAAAAATTCTTTTGTGTGACTTATACGAACGGGTCTCCGTCGGACGGCCTCGCAATCGCATACACAAGCAGCAGTTGAAACATTCGCATTACATGCTTTGGAAGGAGTGTATGGGGCTATACGTAAAAAAGAAATAAAAAATTGTGTCATTGAACGTCTGTGAGTGACAGGAACGAACTCTAATAAGGAGGAGCTAAGGTAGAACTCAAGGATCAGCACCTCATATCGACTGCGGTTTAAGGTCGATACCAGCACCAGCACAGTAGTAACAACACACAAACAAGTTAACTTGGACGCAATAACTGGGGTCATAACAATTTGTAACTTTTTTAGTTAAAACAACGAGAACAAGAAATACCATTCCATATCTTTCTGCAGAATCATAAATGCGTGAGTGAAGAACGGTGAAATAAAATTCAATTATCTTTGTTGCTTTCGCTACGTTCCATGACTATATAAAATGTAAAAACGCGTTATTTCCGTTTCACACAATTTGTCGCTATCCCAGTTTGACCATACTCAGTGTACTCGTTCCAAAGACATTTGTAATGGGAACATTGCTATGTTTAATTATGTGAACACCCCTTGAAAACTATGAACAAATTTGTATAGTGATATAAAAAAAACTAAAAAAAGGAAAAGAAGATACTGTGTTGTAACTCTGTGTATGTGTGCTGAAAATTATTGAAAAACAAAAAAAAATTTTAAAAGACATATGTACATAATTATCTACATATGCAAAAAGCAAACCACTAAAAAGGGCAAACAACTGAGTGTGGAAGTCATTGAAAACGATCACTCTTACAAGCGGTGGGAGGTGAAGCAAAAACACTAACAGAAAGTGAAGCATACATGTTCACAATACTGGAAGTGGTAATGGTAAGCTTTGGTGGAGTTAACCAGTTGGACATCAAATATATACATATAAGCGAGCATATTTAACATTCGAATTGTTTGTTAATTTACAATCAGATCTCTACATGCTTATTTAGAGGCACGTGTTATTAATTTAGTATGAAAATCATTTCTAATATAAGTCGAATTGCTTGTAAGCTTTTGTGTCTATGTGCTACAAATAATTGTATACGTATTGGTTATACTTAACGCATCGTTTGGATTCGGTGATGATGAAGACGTACTCCTTGGTTTTTTATGAAAAATCAATAAGGGTAGTATCTCAAACTCATTACTCTTTACCCGTATTTTTTATGACGAAGTAGCTCTGCCAAGATTATCCAAGTTTCGCTTGCTTCTTTTTCCTTTTATTGTATGTGTGTCTTTATGAACAAACTTATTGGATTATGCATAAATGATTTTATTCTGACATTAGAAATGGCAGAAAATATTAAATTATTTATCAGGCACTACCGTTTCCCGACATTTCTTATATCAGAATCTACCTGTTCCTTTTGCTTCTCATATTTGCCTGTTCTCCCGGCACACCATTTTGGCTTTATCGTCTTCCATTTCATTGGTGTATAATTCCATTGGTACATTTCGCCTCTTTGTTGTGTGTACTTCACATTTCGTGCTTGTATTATTATTATTCGCTACACCATGTCAGAGCTAATTCATTTGAACATATCTACATATCTACGTACTTATTAAAGTATATAAAAATTTATATATGTACATAAGTACGTTTATACACATTGTTGAACATGTATTTCAAGCTTTAAATGTTTAACTTTGTTTTTGTTTTTATCTGGTACTTTGTTGTTCGTTTGCTTATTCCTCTTGTTCATTTAGTTCCTTAATCACAGGGTTTGCATGTGTTCGTTTGCTTTTGCCGTCATTATTATCGTCTGCTGCACCCCATACGGTATACATACATACATATATAAATTGATCGCTGAAGAAGCGCATAGTAAAAACAATAACAACAATATAATAATGCTCAACCAGTGCTCCGCCTGTATACTCACGTACGTATAAATATGTGCCTCATTACCTTCTGTCAAAGTTGTGTATGTGTAAGTATAACCTGTGTGCTTCAATGTGCACTTCACCATATATGTAGATTGAGTTCTCTTTCCTGCCCCATGCTTTGCTTTTTTCTCGTCACCAGAGAAATATGCATTTACACTTTCAAAGAATGAATGCTTATCGAGTTTGTATTTAAGGCACTTTATTGTCATTTTCCTCCTGACAAACTCCTTTACTCATATTAAACATAGCCTTCATAATTTTTTTTACAAACGTTCATACTGATATGTGTATTGATATGTAGTCCACATAGTAGATAATTTCTTGGTTTAATAAACAGTACATACTCATGTGCATTTGTGTATACATATACTACGTGTATGTGTATAATCGCAGTTCATTCTCATCTTCGGCTCGTGTGATCGTTTTCATAAATTGTTTTTCCTTTGATATCTGCTTTGTTTTCACAATCGTATGCCTTCCTTGGATCAGAGGCTACGATTAGTTGTACTCCTTTTGACACATTTTTACCAGTTATCATCGAATCGATTTAGCCTTTCAGCTACAACATTTATAATTTTGTGGTTATTTTATGTGCGAAGGTATGATGACTTTAGTAAGCGGTTATTCATGTGATAAACGCCATACAGGGTAATTTAAATGTAGTCGATTAGGTATTCAATTTGAAGGTCATACTCGAATAACGACCCCAATCGTTGTTTATTTTATTAATTCATATTTTATTGAGTCGGCAACAAGCATATGAGAAGTGACATACCTACAAGTGTTGTATTGAGTTTTGGTAACAAAGAGTAAGAATCTCTGTTCTTGAAAAAAGCTTCAAATTTAGTTTGTGGGCTATAGGGTAAATTTACGTGGAAAATAGTATATATGTACATAACAACATGCAATGAAGTTCTCACTAAAATAGCTGACAGTAGTCTAATAGTATGAAAATTTTAAACTATTTTAACATAAACTTTTGTGACAAAATTAATTAATTGTAAGATATTGTTAATAAATATATATGTATGTATTCTTTGTTTACATTAAGACGTGAAAAAGGTATAAAATTTAAGGTTTAGCAAGATGAAACTGTCAGAGATCTGTATATACGTGAACTAGTGCCTAAGTTTTAGAGATTCCGATCCGAAATTTTGCCCACGTCCTTTTCACACCAAAAATGCCCCTCATTTTTACGAATTGCCGATGTCAGACATATGTAGCATCCTCGCATGAACATCTTTTTTATTTGAAGAGGGTTCTTCACGAAATATGTCGCAGCACTATAGAATAAAGCTGTCATACATACCGACCGGTCAAAACCAAGTAAAAGATCCATAAAAATGGAACAATGTAGGGTATTAAAGCTTCGCCTTTTCGTGTTTTTCAGCAATTAAGGACAAATTGGTGGTGCTAAGCGAATGCACTAAAAAAATGTTTAAAAGCTGCTGAGAAAAAGCTTAAATTAATTTTAGAAATAACACTTACTTTTTTATTAGATATATATGTTATATGGTAATAGTATTTTTTGTTAAGTATATTGTTATTGAGTGCCACCTTCCTATCATTTTAATAAAAAATTATTTATTTGTTATTTGACGCAATACTTTAGACAGAAAATTTAATAGAATTTTTTTAATGTATACAATATATTTTCTAGATTGATGAATCCTCACTTAATTTACTGATGTTCTAACGAAGATGGCTAAAGAAGGAACTGAACCGATTTTATGATTTCAAGCCATACTGTCTTGAAGTAATTACTGCAACAGCATTATCATATTAAACCTAATACATACAACGATCACGAAGTGTAGAAATAAAAACACACAAAATGGGGGAAAACGTACAGTGTCCGGTATGCACACTGTTCCTGCATGCTGGCATGAATCTCTCAGATCATTTGGAGACACATCCTAAAGAGCAAGTGATTAAGGCACTTGTGCAAATGACCATTTCGGGGAGTGGTGGTAGCGCTGCTAGTACTGCACTGGCCGCGTCCTTAAGTGGCGGTAGCGCACCCAAAGCTGGTCCGGATGAAAAGCCAATTCCCGCCACGATATCAACTGATTCAGATGCAACCAGCAATTCGGCGACGAGTGGCACAGCCAATTTTGCCGTTAATGACGCAGCTCAAATTAGCAGTCAGAGTTTTGCAAATGCGTTTTGTGGCATATCAGCAATAAATAAACCGTCGACTTCAACTTCAAGCGCTCCTTCTACATCAGCGACGTTAAGAGCGTCAGTTGATGTAGCCACAAACGCAAACAATAAGAAGTTAGAGAATAAAAGGGAGATCAAAACTGACGCCGGTAGTCTAAGCGAAAAAGTTCAAGTGTCTGTCACAACGGCAGTGCCTGCCAACGGTATAGGGCAAGTGCAGTTACCCGGCCAATTTGATGATTATGCGGCTAATAGATACCACCAAATGCAACAAAAACAATTAGCAACCAGTCAATTAGAGCAGCGACACCAGCAACAACAACAACAGCAAAAGAACCAACTGCAAAAACCAAAACCGCACATGGATAGTGCAAGTGCACACATAGAAATTGCACAACAGCGCAATATTTTGCCACCACCACCTCCACCAATGGCAGCAATGCCACTGGTGGTCGGTCAAGTGCCAAACAAATTATTACATCAATCACATTCAAACAATTTATTTGCAAGCAATGCTGCCTCACACCGTCACATACAAATGCATCCGATCCAACAGCCGCATCAACAGCTCCAACATCAGTATCAACAACAGCAACATGCTCACAATCAGCAACAACAACAGCAGCAGCAACAGAACTTGAAAATATATTATTCAACTGCTTTGCCAACACCACCGCCCACGGTAAGTTTGTCATACATGTGTTCTTCATTTCTCATTCGATTATTTTTGGTAATTTCGTTTTCAGCTGTTTCCATTCCACGCATCAACACAACTGCAACATCAGAAACCACCGCCCGCTTATGGCACAGCGATAAATCAAATTCGATCTCAAAATAACCAAAACAAAAACAAACATGCTACTACAGATAAAAACCACATACAACAACAACATCAGCAACTGCAACAACAGCATCATCAGCAGCTAACACGCCAGATACAACAGCGTGTCACAATGCATGCCACACAATCACAGGCATTAGCGAATTGTACGCCATCACTGCAACAACTCCACCAACATCACCAACAACACACACTTGCAAATATACCTACAGCAAACGTAAAAGCTACCATGGGTACGAAACCAACGGAATTGCTTCCGCCACCGCCACCACCCACACGCACACCAACCAACTTGCACCAGCTTCACCAACAACAATTGCCACATACATTGTCACATTTCGGCGCTCCGGTCAAAGCTATGCCAGCCGTGCAACAACGAGTTGCAACAGATGACATTGATGCCAGCGCCACAGCAACAAGTCAAACGCTTCCTCCATCAACGACTGTAACTGCATCGGCAGCAGCCACCACACCAGCCATTGTTACCATGTCATCGTCACCTGGCATTCGCCAAATGGCTTCGCCATACAATTCATTGCTGATGACAGCTGTGCAGTCTCCTTCGTCGTCTTCAGTGTTACGTTACGCAGAATCACCCGTGGCGCATTATTTGGAACGCGACAACGGCGATTTTATAGTTCAGGAAACACCGAAGCACATTGTGGAATGCGTTGAGAAGGACAATGGTGAATTTTCGGTAATCGAGCGTATATATCAGTCGCCATTAAGCGTGTTACATATACACGAAGACAATGAGAAAGAAGACGATGATGATGATGATGATGCAGATGGCGATAACGGTGATATTAAAGACAACGATAACAAGAAGGTTTCAACAGTCGATGACACTGCGAAAGCAAACGAAGTCATACCCATGGATATCGAATGCGAAGAAAATCTCTCAGACGAGCACTTACGGAAAGCTAACAAATCTCAAATGAATGTGAATGCGCAAGTAAAAGAAGCAGAAACAAGTAGCAATAAGAGCACTGCATCAGCTGATGGAAAGGTACAAACAAAAATATACGGTAGTGATAAATCAGATGTGGCAAGCGCCAGTTGCAGCAGCAACACGAATACAAATTGCGATAGAACAACACCACAGCATTGTGCGACTTCGAGTGCTGCCCCTGTGGACGTTAGCAGCGAGCCAAGTTCGTCATCGAATTCGAGTGCAAATATTAATAACGAATCGAATATGTTGCCGAGCTGTTCTACAGCAAATGCCAACCAATCTAATAATTCGGCGGGCACATCGCGCAAACGTAGCTCCAAAAACACTATTACAGTGCTGAGTGATGTGCAGCTAAATTTAGATGAATACCTTGATTTGGTCGGTAATATAATAGCGTCGAGTAAAATAACAGCGAAGAGTAATACACTACCGGGCACGATGCCCCTATCTTTGCTCAAAGTTGAAAAGGAAGAGCCACCCGATGACGACTACGAAGTACCGACTCCGCAACAGGAACATGAGCAACACAAGTTCGCTGAACGAAAGCAAGAGTTTTTCGAAACACAAAAACCGCTTAACGATTTTCAAGCATCAACTGTAATTGAACCACCTACAATCGCCAACAACAAAAATGAGACTGAAAAAATAGTTGAAAATAATTGTAGTAGCAATAAGGTTAGAATAAATGACAGTAGTGAAAATGTAAAAACGGCTGACAATGCCGCTATGCCGACAACATCAGCCACTGGCACGGCGATGTGCTCGAGTCACGTGACTAGTGTTATACGCATGGCAACAACTAGTCAACAACAGCAGACGCAAAAAGATATGGCGCAGCAACCAACGATTGCCTCGGATGCAACGGGAACACAGTCTGGAAGTATGTTTGACGACGAGGCTGCATTAGCAGCTCAATCACAAGTAACATCAATAATTATTCAAGATTTGTCACGTCAACATATTATACAACTGCAAGATGAGCAACACGGGCATAATCAACCGCGCCCACTTCATCCCATGGAAGACACACATGGTTTGTCGCAACCGCAAATGGATCTTACTTCCAAAGTAGAGGGGCAATCACCGTTGCATACGCGAGCGCCAACTTCAACCACACTGCCAGCGCAGAAAAGAGGCCCAAAGAAGCTGATTATCAAGCCAAAAGCAACAAAGACTGATGCAAATGCTAACCTCAACAGCAACATCAATTCCAATTGCAATCGGAATGTGGATGTTAAAGATATAAATAGTCAAATAATCATTGAAGAAGCACTTTGCGAACAACCAACAACTTCGACAAAAGCACAAATGGAAATGCAAGAGAAAATCCGTCAGTCACAGCAAGACAAAGAGCAGCCCACGCATCATACAATAGCACAGAAATTGATTAAAAGTGAACCGAGTTCCTCAGCCTACGACAGCAATACCAATAGAATCAGCATCAATGGCCACCAAAATTTGGGCCATAGCATACTTGAGAATCATCTGACCTCAAATGTTGATAACACTGGTGCAGCCATTATACAATGCAAGACCGAACAAGTTGGCGGTGTGCAAGAAGCACCAACAAACTTTCTGCAACCTTTCAAAGAGGAAGATAAAGACGGTAGCAATTCCAATGACAATGCAGCGACTGATGATGCGCGCGTCTTGTTGGACTTCGCTAATTCGAAGAAACACGAGGCACCGCATAATGTCGCAACCAATTTTCTCTCTGCCACTTCGATCTTCTCGAACACCGCAAGCAAAGTGAATGCGCCAAAGCCAGCAACGTTACACCCTAACAGCAATACCAGCAGCACCGAGTCACATGCCGCCTTGCGTTGCGAAGACGAATTCATAGCACACGATGATGTGCAAGAGGTAGTCATTTCGTCGTCATATTCTCAGTCGCAATCAGCCTCAGATGTACCCACCAGTGCTACCAGCAGCACCACCACTTCGCACGCGAGGGACTTAAATCTGGTGCAGCAACAGCAGCAACAACAACTGCAGCAGCATCAAAACCAGCAGCTGCAACACCAGCAACAGCAGCAGCAACAACAACATTTGCACCACAACTTCACCGATTATCCGTTCAGTTTCCTTTACGGCCACGGTGGCAGCGTCAATGGCGCAGGCAGCGGCTTGCCAGCAGCTGATAGCAAAGGCGGCAATTTCTCCGCCATTTACCAGCAGGCGGCACAAGACGCCACCACAGCAGCAACACTTGCATCCGGCAGCAATACCATACACACCGATGACTCGACCAGTTCCACGCAACAGCAACAAACACATACCAGCCACTTTGGCGGCGTGCATGGCGGCACCGGTGAAATGGGCAGCACTGCATCGCATTGGTATCACCATGCATTGGCCACGGCTAATGCCGATTTCGAAGCGGCGCTGGCCGTGGACTGCAATGCCGCTGTTGACGGCGGTGATGTGGGTAAATACTTGGATCTCGATACTTGTAAGCGTGAGGTTTTAGTTGGCATGCCTGGTGCGCCATCTTCAACTTCGTCTTCGTTTGCTGCTGCCACAGAGAGTAGCTTGGCTGGCGGTTGCACGGCTGATGCGCTGAACATACGCACGGATGAAAAGATGCCGGCTAAGGGCGAGATTTCCGGACAAGAGAGCAACTGCGACATTGAAAACTCCTGGAGTCAACCGGTGAGTAGAGGGGAATTAATATAATAACAATTCGAAACCTTAAACTTCTGGTGCTCGTTATTACGCACTGGTTTAATGCTTGCTTGAATTTTAAATGAAATAAATTTTTATTTTGTTATTTAGATGTATGGCGAGATTTCTGCGCGCTTTTTCAAAACCACCTTTCCCGGCATATTCCAGCATGAGAATGGTTGGAACCATGACGAGTATTTCACTGTACAGGATTTGAGCGCCTCAGCTGCGGCAAGTGGTGCGGCACCATCTAACCGTTCAGGCAAAAGGTCAGCATATATTTTTGCAACCCATATCTGATTTTTATTTATATTTTATACATATTTTTGTCTACTTCGATTAGCTTCGATTTTCGTCTTCCTTTGGAAGCAACTACCTCAGCTGCAGCAAATGCCACCGGCAGCGGCAATAGTAATTTCCAGCTATTCGCCCGACACACTGATGTCTTACCATCCACATCAACATCGAACAAGAAGAAACGAAAGCGGGACAGCCATGGTGGTAGTGCCACCACTGCCACTGATCGAGTTGAAAAGGCGACTGTTTCACGCGTTCAACCAACCGCCACAATTACGTCACAACAGTTATTATTTCCCCAGCCCCAAAGCAGCCAACAACTGCAGGCACATGAACAGCTACAACAGTTAAGTCAAAATGCCGAATCTGCAACGTCATCAACGGCCGCTGCTGCCGCTACCAACAGCACGCCTTCACTGGGCGCAGACCAAAGGCGACAGCGCAAGAAAGTCTATCAGTGTACACATTGCACGGCAGAGTTTCCCAAACTGAAGGATCGCAATTCACATATGATACTGCAACACAACTATGTGCGTCAGAATCGGCGCTTGATATGCGTGCAACGCCCGGATGCCGCTGCGGCGGCGCCTGACGCCATACCTTCGTCATCCAACGCCGTCGCTGGCGGTGTGGACAATGTGGTAGTCGTAAATATGGCCGAAGGTTGCAGTAGTTCACTTGTGCGTTCCGATAGCATGGAATTCCTGGAGGATTCGAAACAGGACATTGTCAAAATTGAGGTAGACAATGCCTATCAGCCATTAGCTGCTGCACCGCCAGCGGTGGCGGCAACAGCTGCCTCTACGTCAACTGGCAACAGTGAGAGTGTTGACGCCAAGCCAGAGCTAGTTGACGACAAGCAGGGTATGGCATTATTGCCCACAAGCAATGCAAACATAGCCGGCGGTGTTGGCGATATTGCCGGCGACGCATTGGATACAAAGCCGCTATTGCAACCACTGGCGATGACCACACCAGCCACTAAATTGGCGGCGCTTTACCGCATGTTGGTTTCCTACAATATTTCGACACTGAAAGATAGCCATAACCTAAGTGAAATGGAGCAGAAACTCATTGAACAATCGATCTTTTTCTGTTACGTGTGCCGACGCAATTTCACTTCGGTCAAATTGTACGATGCACATCTGAGCGAGCATCCCGCCCAATGCTTTACGTGTGGCAAAACGTTTCAACGTTGGAAGAATTTCTCACTACACTTGAAACGCCACTTGGGCTGGAAGGAGTTCGGTTGTAATGTGTGTGAGAAAAAGTTCGTGGTGCGCAGCGCGTTGGTGGAACATATGCGCATGCACACCGGACATACGCCACTCAAGTGCAAAGTATGCGGTAAGTTTCCAAACTATTTTTTTTTTGGCTCCACTCCACTTGGGCGTCACCGAATACTAAATTAATATTTTTGTGTTGTAGGAAAATACTTCAAACGCTATTCGAATTTGACGCAGCATCGTAAGCGGCACGGCAAGCAAATCATAAGGAAGAAGGAGTATGTTTGCCATTGCGGTGAGGTGTTGCCATCGAAGGCGCGCTTCCTGTGGCACAAGGAGACACACGATGCCAAGCCGAAATGTTGTCCATACTGTTGTGATCGCTTCGTGCACGCGAACTCCTTGCGCCGCCACATACGTTTGGCGCACTCCGATAAGTTCGATTATGCCGAGCCGATGGAATGTCCCTTATGCAAGCAAACCTTTGCCAAATCCTCCATCAAGGCACACTTGGCCACACATTCGATGGACACACAACATGACTGTGCAATTTGCAATAAATCCTTCTCCACCAAATGGAATTTGAAGATACACTCTTGGGTGCATGCCAATCGCACATCGAAACCATTCAAATGTGAACACTGCCCCAAGGCGTTTGTGCGCGAGGTCGATTTCAAGAATCACATGAATGCACACAAACAAATTAAGCCGTACACATGCGAGTATTGTGGCTGCAAATTCATCAGGAAATACAATTACATGCGGCATCGGCGCGAACATCACGGCAATAAGAAGTTCACCTGTGACCTGTGCAAAAAGTCCTTCCATCGGCATTACTATCTTATCGAACATCGACGCATACACACAGGCGAGCGGCCATTTCAGTGTACCATATGCGGCAAAAGTTCCACAACGAAGACAAATCATAACAAACACTTGAAAATACATCATTCGCGCGATCCCTTCACCGTCGAGGCGTAAAGTGGTTTGTTCGCACTTTAATAATAATATTTATATTGAGAAGACGTGGCAAAGTGCTGGGAGTTAGTAGAAATTGTTTGTGGCGTATCATGGTTTTAAGAAAGTTTTTCTCCCTTAATATCTACGTGTATGTGTCTGTAATTTAAATGAGTATTATAAATATTACTGAATTAATGAATAACGAATTAATGCGGTAAGTAGTTGTTTAGGCTAATATTTACATATATATGTATGTGTTGAAGCAAACAAGCAGAGTGTTAAAGCAATACATAAAAAATATAGATGTGTAAGCCATTTTCAGATGGAATTCGCTTTAAATAAGTTAGGTTCACTAGCATACTAATTTGCCAAATGCAAGCATGAATTATTTTATGAAAATCTTTTATGATTTATCAAGTATTGGTAAAAATGTTGATAATTTTTCCAATATGGTTTAATGAAACAATTTTTATAGTTTATAGAAACCTTTTTTTAGTTTAAAGAAATTTCTTTTTTTTATAGTTTAAACAAAAAATTGTTTTCCTCTTAGTTTGTAATTTGCTAATGAACTTTTCGAGTCTCAAACTTGACTTTATTTTATAACCTTTAGGTTTATTTTATAACCTAAAGCTGCATCGAAGCTGGGCATGCATTAGCGGTACATTTGATATGTGATTTTGTTTTTACGCAATTTAAATTAAATTTGGTTAGATAATGTGCTCAATTTTTAATTGGAAAAACACGCCATTTGATAGCCTTTCATGCTTGAAATTTACTTGCGGTGCAAGTAATTTAGTTTTAGGAGATTTTGAATTGCAATTGAAAAAAAAACTTAAATATTCAACTGATATAACAAAGAAAAAATAACTAAATTATATAACAAAAAAAAATGTAAGGAGAAATTTGGTAATATAATAATTCCAACTTTGACTTAAAGCTAAATTTTTTATTTTTATATAATTAAAAAAAATGTTTATTTTTTTAATTTTCGATTTAGTTTCAAAATTAAATTTTTTTTATTTTCGACTTAGTTTCAAAATTTAAATTGTTTTTTTGATTTAGTTTCAAAATTTTTTAATTTTTTTTTTTAGTTTTTATTTATTTATTATTTTTTTTGTTTTTAATTAGAAAATCCAAATCAACAATTATTTGTAGAAGCATTTAATTTTATTTGCTTAATTTTCCATAAGTTCATTAAAAAATAAATGTCCAAATAAAGCTTTGGTATTTAATAGCTTTTTCGCATTTTATAGGCTTGTTTTATTCAATTTCTGCATAAATGCTTATATAGTCTCCATCTGAAAATGGTCGAACAAATCATAGTCTATGTATGGTATGTATGTATTTCATAAAAAAAAAGTTAGTTATTTGAAAATCAATTGTCATGCGCATCGGATTACACATTTGATAATCTAATGAATAGCGGTTATTAGGACGTTTATGAAATTTTGAAAATCTACACATTCAATAGTATGTATTTTCTTTATCATAGTTACAAAAACAAAAGCAAAACAAAAAAAAAACTAACATTGAATGTATCGAACTTACATTATAGCAAGTTATAGGAATAGTGAATTGTGCATCCACTCTTCATCAACATTTAAGCATCTTAAGCGTTATATGTATGTATGATACATACATATTGTTTTGGTTTCCAAAGAAGCAACAGACAAATGAATTAATTTCTGTATATGTTTTAAGTTAGACTAAAGGTCAACCACTGTTGCTTAATGTACCCAACAAAAACTAAACAAATAAATTGAATGAAAATTAAGTTTGAAATTGCATGAGCATCTTCTACAAGTTTGTTTTTATACTTAAGTTGCGCCATACAAACATATTTACAAGTATGTATGAAAAAAAATGAAAATATATTATATTAATAACTAAACAAAAATTTCTTTGAAAACAGAGAAAATTGAAAATGTCAAATTTTACTTTATTAGTGAGCAAAATTTATTAATTTTTTTATTGAGCAAAACTAATTTACAATTTTATTAAAAAAAAATTAAAAAAAAAACTCTTGAAAAAGAATACAAAGTTCTTAAAAAAATACAAAATTCTTAAAAAAAAATTAAAAATTCTTGGAAAATAATATAAAGTTCTCCAAAAATATTTTTATTTATTTTTTATTTGAAAGTTTAATTTTTATTCGAAAATCGAATTTTGAAGCCTAGCATCATGTATTAAAAATTATATTTTCAATTTTTAGTTACAATGTAGGGATTTAATTTTTTTTAATTAAATGATAAAAATTAAAAATTTAGTTTTTAATCCCAAATTCGAAATTAAAGATTTAAAAAAAATTAATTTAATTTTTCAATTTAATAATAAATTTTGAAAATTAAGTTTTTAATTCTAAATTCTGAACTAAAAATTATTAAAATATAAATTGTTTGTAAGTTTGCCTGCCAGTGCTCAATAGCATTTAAGATAATGCCTCTGAGCAAGTTCTGGTTAAAAATGGTACACAATCGCGAAAAGTGTTAATTTTGAAACAATTGTTTTTTTTTTTAAACATAATGATTTGCTTGACATTAAACAATTTTTTTAACTTACAAGCCAGTATTTGGGATTAAAAAGTAAAAATATTTTTTTTTTATCCATTTTTTGGGGTAAAAACTTTTTTTTAATATTTTTAATTCCGAATTGGGGATTAAAATGTTTATTTGAAAAAAAAATTTTGTTTTTAATACATAATGATATGCTTTGGATTAACCTTTTATTAACTTTTTGTGATTAAAAACTAAAAGTATTTTTCTTTTCATCCACATTTTGGGGTTACAACTTTTTTTATTCTTTTTAATTTCGAATTTAGGAATAAAATTGTTTCTTTTTTCAAACTAATTTGGTATTAAAAATATATTTTTAATTAAGATTTTCGGAATTATAAAAAATGAATTGAATAATTTTTTAATGCATTATTTGCAACACTGCGCTTCTGCCAGCTTACACTTGGCATAGTCGCTTAAATTTTGCCCAGCATTAGCATTCATTTTAGTTTTTAGGTAACTTCAGTGGCTCCTTAAACAAATTGTGTTTGATTTGCCGTTATTGAATTGGAAATTGCTGTTTTATTAAAATTTAATAATATTATGGTGTTATAGAATTAACTATTATTTTTACTTTAACTTACAGTTATCGCCTTACATTATCTATATGAGATATAATTTTTAAAATCATTTGATAATTTATCCTTTAAAATAGCATTAACTTGTATAGCAATAAATAATAAATAATAAAAATATAAATATATGTGTATGTAAGCATATAAAATGTCGACTATCATGTCCCTCCTCCCCATGAATTCATTACTTCACTGGCTTCAAGTGCAATATGGAAATGATATTTACGACAACAAACAAAAAAAATAAAAATAAAAATAAAAAAAAATTATAAACATTAAATTAAACAAAGAAGAAAGCAAAGAAAGAGAAGGATAATCATCTGCATCCTTGAAGTTGGCGAGTAACGCAAATGAAACAAATGAAAAAGTAATAGTTTTAAACGACTTTTTTAAGCAACATTTAGTTATATTATCTATGTGTATACTTATGCTTAGAAAATTTTATTGATTTAGTCAAATTTTATTATTAATATTGTGATTTCGCATCACTTTCACACTAAACACACACACATAAGTCTGCATGTATGTGTGTAGCTATAAATATGTATGGTTTCTTGCTTAGTTGGAATAGTAACTTTTTGATTTACAGTTTATTTTGACAGCGTCTAAGCTATCAAACGATTGTATACAACAACAATAAACATGAACTTTTGCGAAAATAAAGTGAAATAAAACAATAAAAAAAAAATATTTTGTATCATGCAAATCTATTGAATTGCTATATACCTGCATACTTACATGCATAAATAAAAAAATACAAATTACAAACTTACATACATACATACATATATAATTGTACGTACGAATACTAAAAATTACAACGTTTTTGAAATTTGAAATTACATGTGTGTTTGAATTAGAAAACGACTTGTGGTAATTGCAAAACCCAACAAAAACAAACAAAAAATCATTAACTTAAATGCAAGAAAAAACAAATAAAAAAATAAATAAAATGGAAAACCAGAAAAACAAAAAAAAAATAGTATGAAGAAATTTTAGTTTAATAGTTAGTCTTAAGAAATTCAAACAAAACTGAAACAAACAATGGATATATGCTAATTACAATTACAACTACTAAACTAAACATTGCAAATACAATTTACAAATTAATAAATAAATTACCACGTGAACGTTAAGAAAGTGAGAAGTAATCTAAACTACATCCAAAAAGAAATTGTTTTTTTTTTTCTCCTCTATTCTTTTAGTTTTGGGAGGCAGGCATATTTTAACAGCCAAATAAGTGATTCCACTTTTATGCTTGTTTCTGGTGTTATATGAGTAAGTTTATCAACACTCATTTGACTGTTATACATTGTGACAAACAAGTTTTTTCCCGGAAATTGCAAATAAAATTCAAAATATTTAATTATTCAGCAATATATATATTTTGTCATCTTCAAAGTAATCTCCCCCAGATGTAATATACTTATACCAATGGGTTTTCCAGTTCTCGTAACACTTTTCATAAGCACTTCTTGAGATGGTCCTCAGCAATTCCGGCCGTTTTCGACGGATGTTCTCATGCCAACGCCTCAATATGGCCAAATAGAACTTCTTATTGACCGTCTGTCTCTCCGGAACAAATTCATGATGCACCTAACCACGAATATCGAAAAATACAATGAACATAACCAGGTTGTGTGTTTTTTTTTGTCCAAAGAGACCTGCTTACCGTCCTCATTTTGAAAAAAGTAATCTTTATCAGAACGAGTCGAGTAAGAGTGCGTTTCACACCCAAAATATCCACCAAAATCATTCGAGATGTGAAGCTCTTTCGCCATCTCTCTTAACACTTGCCGAGCGATTTTCAAGCACCATATCCTTCACATTTTTATTATTTTCATCAGTTGAGGAGGTCGAATGTCGTCCAAAATTACCCCAATAACAACAGTGCCAATAAGTATGCGATTTGAATAGGCTGAGTTCATTAAACTTCTAATGTCAGATGTTGTGGGAGCATGAGGCGATTGAGCAAATGTCGTTTTTGTACTGAGCATCTAAAATTTGCGTGAAGAAAAATACAAAATATGAATAAATCCAAAAACGTCATCGAAGTTACCTAGCGGAAAGTCTAGGAAACAAGGATTGATGAATGTATGTTATCGTTTTAGTATGCAGAATTGAGGAGAATGCAAAGTTGTGCCGACAGATTCTTGGAGTTTTGTAGCAAGTTATTTTCTTGTTACAAACTGAGAGTAAATGTTTTAGCCGCCTCCTGCTTTCGAAGGCTGACAGAATTTTTAAATTGAATTTTCCCATCGAGGGGTGATAGTTATCAAATACAGAAAACCCGCACGTAATCGTCGAGAAGCCAATGCACCCAGCACGAATCACTGTATAGTGCGGATTTTGGTCTGGTGGAATCATCGGCCCATTTTTCTTCGAAAATGAAGAAGGAACCGTCGTAACCATCAATGGTGAGCGATATCGCGCAATGTTAACCGAATTTTTCTTCAAGCAAATTGAAGAGGAAGACTTGGACAACATTTGGTTCCAGCAGGACGGCGCTACGTGCCATACAGCAAACGCTACACTCAATCTTTTACGCCCTATCTTCGAAAATCGCATAATCAGCAAAAGAGGTGATGTGAATTGACCTCCCAGAAGCTGCGATTTAACTCCGTTGGACTATTTTCTGTGGAGAGCTGTTAAAGATAAATGTTACGCCAACCATCCAGAAACAATTCAAGATCTAAAGTACGAGATTCAAGCTGCTGTAGCTGCCATAATGCCTGAAACCATCGAGAAAGTACTCTCAAAATTGGGTGGATCGGATAAGCTACTGTAAACTCAGCCGTGGAGGTCATTTGTCCGAAATTGTTTTCCACAAATAAATTTCATAAAACAACCTTTTAAATAAATGTTAGATCTTTGAGAAATATCAAACCGTTTTTTTTTTGTATTGACTTTTTAAATTTAAAATTTTATATGGCCACCCTATATAATTTCTTGAACTAAGAGTTGTAATAGATCCATTTTTCATCACCTATCTCAATCCGATGGCCTTTCAACGCCTCTTGGCTAAAATTTCTATGACACCCAATGTCTTTGTTTTTGAATGTATCTGTCCGCTTTTGAATGTTTCCTTATTATTCTGAGAGTTGTTATTGCATTTGGCAATAATCCTCATCGAGTAATGCTTTTAGATTCTCATCTTCGAACTTTTTTGCCCTTTTCTGAATTAACCGTTCGCCTGGTGCAGAGCAAGAATAACATCCAAAAAGCCGACTTTTGGAAACAGTACTATTTATCTAACACACAGGAATCCCTTTTGACCGTTTTTTCCAGCAACTTGTCTCATTCGGAGTGCTATATACAAATATCTTTTCAATAGGTGTGTTGTTGCATTTTGTGATGACTTTTAAAGGTTAATAGATAAAGTGAGACATCTATTAATGGTTTAAGTACCCTACACCACTTTAGCTACAAAAGTGAACGTAATAACACTTGAGCCTTCGTGACGTTAGTTGTTGCATACCCAAGGGCCAGTATGGTAATTTTCTGAATTCCCAAAACGAAATGGCCATTGCTCCCGATTACAGTCAATGAAAAAAGTTATATAACCATAATTAATGGTTATTTCACGCCTGAATTGGAGAATGTGGATGCGGACGGCCTTTGATTGCAACAAAATGCCGCTACATACCACAGAGCCAATGAAACAATCAATTTATTGAAGGAAACTTTTTGTGAGTGCATTATTTTGCAACGTGAGCTTGTGGCATCTAAGATCTCGTCATTTCATACCGCTGGATTTTTTTTGTGGGGTTATGTGAAGTTGCTTGTCTACACAAAGAAGTTCGAGAAGTTCGGGTAGTTATTCCTAAAACTTTTATTTTTATAATAAAGATAAATTTTTGGCTATAACATTAAATTATATGCGATTTATTTCTTCTTGAAAACGGCCAAATTAGCAATCCAAGCATCTTTTTATACCCTGAACAGAGTATTTTGTACACGGTCTTTTCTCTCCCAGCAGCCGCTCAAATGTTGGAACCATTCAAACTGAACGATCTGAATTAAGTGCTTGTATAGAAAACTTTTCAAATTGGCATTGAGTTATTGTTTGAGACAGTGATGCAATCTCATGAGAAACTGTTCCGATCGGCCCACTATAGCATATAGCTGTCATATAAACTAAACGATCGGAATTAAGTGCTTGTGTGGAAAGCATTTTCAATTATAAGTTATTGTCCAAAACAGTGGTGTAATCTCAAAAGAAAACGTTGAAATCGGATCATTATACGAGGGCTGCTATATATATTTCTGGCCTAATAATGGAAATAGCCATATTTATTAACGAACATGGTTTTTTTTTCGTTGGATTTGGCTCGTCTTGGAAGACCCACACGGTCGATTGCTGTTTTGTTTCGGGCTCATACTCATAGATCCATGATTAGTCACCTGTGACGATCTTATAAACGACTTTTGAAGCACCGCGATCGTATTTTTTCAGCATTTCTTTACACCAATCCACACGAGCCTTTTTTTGAGCGATTGTCAAATTGTGCGGGATCCAACGAGAACAAACCTTTTTTACGGCCAGGTGTTCATGCAATATCGAATGTATGCTGGTGGGAAAAATGTATAGGCATGCCTTTATCTGAAGGTATGTTACATGACGGTCTTGCATTATCAGTCCACGTACGGCATCGATGTTTTCTGGCACAACGGCTGTTTTTGGACGACCTTCACGGAATTCGTCTTTGAGCGAGCGTCGGCCACGATTGAATTCGTTGTACCAGTTTTTCACAGTGCTATAGGATGGTGCTTCATAGCCATACAAAGATTTTAGTTCATCGATGCACTCTTGTCGTGATAATCCACGTCGAAAGTTGTGAAAAATGATCGCACGAAAATGTTCACGAGTTAATTCCATTTTTTGGCCGAGATGAATTTTTTATTTCCCTGTAAATAAAACAATTCACGATTAAATGACAAAACGTTCTGAGTGATCTTATGCTAAAAAATGTCAAACTTTCCAATGGAAATGTCAGATTGCACCTGGCAACACTTAGTGTTGCCTAGTCCAGAAATATATATAGCAACCTACGTAGCACACACAAGTATGTATGTAGAAGTTCTTCTAAGGAATCTTCTCTATTTGTGAAGGGTATAAAAATATCGAACAAAGAATTTGTCTCAAATTTTAAATTTCTAACCAAATTTATTGTGTGGGTGTTGGAAAAGGCTTTGATTCAGTTTTATCAAAAACACTAGCCTACAAGTGGTATAAAGCCTTCAAAAACGGAATGATCGTTGAAGACATGCCTCGTTCTGGACGACCTTCAACTGAAAATGTTAAAAAAGTATCCCTCACTTGATGCTTGAAAATCGTTGGGTAAGAGTTAGAGAGATGGCAGGAGAATGATTTTATTGGACATTTTTGGTATGAAACGTGTTCTTGCTCGACTCGTCTCGATAAATCTGAATTTTTTTCAAAAAGAATACCGTAAATAGGTTTTTCAGGATATGTTTGATCGTGCGAGTTCCGATCCCATGGAGAGCATTTTAACTGCCGACATGGGTTGAGAAGTCAACAGTCATCGGAATGCCCGCTTTAAGTTGATCGAAGAGATGAAACAAGATTCGCTGAAGGAGCTGAAGGCAATCCCAAAAAATATTTTAAAAAATGTTTCGAGAACTGGAAAAGTCGTTGGCATAAATGTATTATATTTTATGGGGATTAATTTGAAGGCGGCAAAATAAATATTGAGGAATATTTAAATATTTTGCCTTTTCCTTACAATTTCCGGGCACTTTTTTGTCACTATGTGTACCTCATTTGAGCTATTTAGGTTGATTTTAATATTAATATTTATTTAATAATTTCTTTCATTTTCATTCTCATATTTTATGATTTTATTTGATTATGACTGGATGGGATTTATGCCACTTGGTTGTTCTAATCGACACTCGCCAAATTGTGATGAAACGAATACAGATTTCATAATAATAACCTCGTATGACCGACATGCTCAAACCGAATGTTAAAAAATATTCTACGGCTTCAAAAGATTAAAAAATCTTGGATAACAAATAGAATTAGCCGCCTAAGCAAACGCTAATATTACAGCAGACATGGGTAGTCTTACAATGTATTCGTTAAGGACGTGTGCCAATCTACATATATCTGCACATATGGAAGAAATGCGTTAATTTGCAGGAGTTTGCTTGCTAAAAGCCATTTAACCCAGAGCCGGTGCGTGTATTTACAAAAGCTTAACCTTCATTGTTAGGGCTTCCTACAACAGCAAGGATTCACAAATACTCCCATAGCTGTCGCACTCTAATCTTTTCTAATTTGGACAGCGACTAAGCTGGGCTGGCATGTCTTAATATAAATGAGGGAGTGTGTGTGTTTAAGTGCAATAAATGGAACTTCCGAAAAAGGGGTTGAAATCAAGTGATGCATAAATGAGTGGCACAAAGCGAGTGGAGCCGAGTGTTTGCCATACAAATTTTACACAAAGAATATGGCATGGAATATTTGATGGAATACAAAGAGAGTTTCCGAATATTTGAAAACACCACAGTAAAACAGGTAAATGTCGCGACGGCGTCGATAGTTTAGAAACGGAAAATCATTTGGGAGGTTGTCTTAGCTTTGGATCCATATTGCTAGGTTTAAACTGTATCTAGTGAATGATTTGACGAAACTTCAACTTGGTTAAGAAGTTTTCCACATAGTGTCCCCCCATTGTCCTTGAAGTTTATTTTTGCACTTATGGAGTGTTTAAAGAATACCGTTATGTCAAATAATTTTGAACAACTGGGTTGGCTCAAGACGTCCTAGGTAGTTTATGAGCTACGTTTATTTAAACCGTCAGTGGGCGGGACCTCACACCCTTTTAAAAGATATTAAAATCACACATTGTCTATTTTCATGCGATTCTGAAAGTATTTATTATATTTTTAATTACTTTTAATATTCATTATTAATAGCTGATTGAGGATGAAACCTTTTGGTAGATAAACTTTTGGCGAGCCTAATAAATAAACTGGAATTCAAAGCGTTTTTCGATTTACGAAAGTCTTTTGATCCATACCTATAAGTTTTCGGAATGGCATCCTTCGTCAATTTTTGATTTCGTGAATTTTTTATATTTTGAAATCTTAAAAAAATATATGTTTAATTACGTTTTATTTTAAAGGGAGCCTACAGTACATCACTGTTGTTATAAAAGCTCAATGTTAGAATTGCCAAGAAAGTAAAAACGTGCTTCAAAATGAATGAATAAGTGGCAGACAGAAGACGGATGGAGTTAGGCGTCTACAATCCGAAATGACTGAATGAATGGAGACATATGAGTAATGGTCTGCTGGAAATTTGGCTAATAAAGTATCCATGAAGCGACAGTAAGAAAAGACGAGTTGGGAAGGCAAATATATGAGGTGACAGATGTTAAAACCCGATCATAATAGTGATATAAACTGTAATTCAAATTATGTTTTTGAAATTGGTTTCATTTTAATGTTTAAAAAAATTCAACTTTAACTTTGCTATGGATGTGTGGTACGGTGGTCAATAGTAAAACCGAATGTTTCAAGCTTTCTACTCCATTTTATTGCAAAATCCGATCACTGTTGGACCGAAACACCTAAAAATGGTATTTTAAAGTTCCAAGGCAATATTTCATACCGTAATCTCCGAGTTTGAAGGTAGGAATTAATGCCTAAACAGCAAAATGATCAATAACTCGAAGGTTGGGTTCAACGTGAAAGTACGATACGTATCCGGGTGATAACTTTAAAATGTATTTCCCGACGTTCAATCGTAACGTGGTTGATATACTTGCCTCGTTTCGTCATAGTGAACGAACATGGAACTGAATTGATTGGAGCGATGAAGCAAAACCCTTTTATATTCTGAGCCCCCTTTTACCTCCATCCTGATGGGTGCTGTCGAATTTATAAAAGGAAGTATCCTATAGAACATACTGGGATTGTCCGGAAAGTAACAGACTGTTTTTGTTCTGCCGTGACTCTACGTCGGAGCGTGCGCGCACCGACTGGATTCAGTAGAAGGCGTTCCTAGCTAACGAACGTGCGGCTGTTAAGTCTTCGACAAACACCGCCAATGTGACATGTGTGCACAAAGTTTTGAGGTTAAACCGTCGAGTAAGTATTCGTTTATTTGCCCAGATGACGTGACGCCTTCAATACTTGCAAATCGCGCTGGCAGTGCTGCATCGACGCAGAAGGAGTATTTTGGAAGTTTTTAAGCAAATATAACGGTTGGTTCGATAAATTTTTTTTAAATCAACTGAATTATTCTTCGAGGTAGCGCTACAATATTTGACGAAATTTTGATCGGGCCACTATAGCATATAACTGCCACTCAAACTGAACGATCATAATCAAATTCTTTTATTAATTTTTTTTATTAATTTTAACGGGTATTTTAGCTTCGTGCCAATCGAATTCTCACAGGGTATAAACAGACTATGCGGAAAATATAAAGCATTTGGCTTTTTTCACTTTTTCTCCATGAGTTGCAATAGACGTCCGAAGACGCCATTACCATCAGTGTTGTTGGTATTGTTACGTTGCTGCTGTTTGTCAATTGCTAACACTGCAGTGTCAGTTGACGTCGCGACAGAGCCTGCAGGATAGCACTAAGGCAAAATAAAATCGGAAATGCTCGTAAAAATTACAACAAAAAGTGGAAAAAAATAATAGTAGAATTGCTTTTGTGGCCGAACGAAAGGGAATCGCTGGAAACGCATGACACTTTGTTTGTCACGTGCTGCCGACATTTCGGAGCTTTTCACGCCGATGTGCATTGAGTAGCGTATACATATACAAATTAGTTTATATGTATGTGGATATTATGTGTATGTATGTCATAGATATCCTTAAACCTCCCTGGTTGTCCTATTAGTGGTAGGAAACCACAAGCTTCATGAGTATTTAAATGCATTGAATGGCGCGTGAACAATACACACTCACATACACAAACAGCAATAAAATGGCTTTGTTGCAATAAGTGTCACCGTGCGACAGACGCGTGCGGGAGAGAGCTTAATATGCAAGTGTTTTGGCATGTGTAGCCCTACAACTTCGCTCGTAAAATTATTATTTTTTTCTCAATAAATATTAGTTTCATATCCTTTTCTTGCTATTGATACTTTGTAGGCGAAAAAAGCTGACTTTTCGGTTTCAACTTCACAACTACGTACCCAGAGACCTATGAAAATCAGCGCATTTACAAATACATACATATTTTATGCTTTGCGGTCCTTTATTTTCCGAATATTTCATTCATCAATTTCGGTTGCAAATGTGCACTGATAGGCATTGATACAGAATTTTCCTTCTCGCTCCCGACAATCTTTTGAAAAATTAATGCTGTTTGCCATTCAGTGTGGCAGTTGGAGTTGTCTGCCTCCTCGTTGTACTCGGTGTTGAAAGGATGGTGAACTTGGTAATTCAAGTGCATTTTGGCATTGCGCCAAGTTTCTCAGTTTGTTGCAATTTGTTGTTGTCGGTGGTCATTCTCTTTAAATGCTTCGTTGTTTTGGCAATTCTCTTGGGAAAGTCATTGGGAGCGAGGGAGTTATGTAGGTCTTTTTTGGAAATTAAAGTGGTAGAGGGGAGCAAGCTTATAATAAATGTCCATCTGTACATATGTATGTATACAGATGGAAATTGATTTATGGAAATTACTGCAAAGTTTGTTAAAAAAATTTATTTTAAACAATATTACAGTATTTATTAATTATTGAATACAATACAATAAGCAAAAAATGGTAAGACTTTGTCCATAATTTTAATATTCATAATTTATTCTTTAAAGTCTATGTCGTCCCCCTTGGCCCCAGTCAACTTGTACCAACGTTTTTCCCAATTCTCAAAACAGATGTTAAAGTAAATTTCCGGAATAGCCTTCACTGCGCGTAAAGATTCACGTTTAATGTCTTTAATAAACTCAAAATTGTTTCCCCGGATCGGTTGTTGAGTCCCACGGAATGAAATCAGGCGAATACGGTGCTTGCGGCAAGGTATTGGTAGAAAATTTGGCAAAAAACTCACGAAGAATCAATGCAGTATGCCACGATGCATTATCATTGAGCAAAAACCCAGGGTTGAATAGCTGCGCGCAAATGACGCATAACACTCAAATACTAGTCCTTATTAACAGTTTCGCCAGTTGGAAGGAATTCGGAGTTCTTCTTCTTCTTCTTAATTGGCGTAGACACCGCTTACGCGATTATAGCCGAGTTAACAACCGCGCTTCTTTTCGCTACATGGCTCCAATTGGATATTCCAAGCGAAGCCAGGTCCTTCTCCACTTGGTCTTTCAACGGAATGGAGGTCTTCCTCTTCCTCTGCTTCCCCCGGCGGGTACTGCGTCGAAAACTTTCAGAGTTGGAGTATTTTCGTCCATTTGGACAACATGACCTAGCCAGCGTAGCCGCTGTCTTTTAATTCGCTGAACTATGTCAATGTCGTCGTATATCTCGTACAGCTCATTGTTCCATCGAATGCGATATTCGCCGTGGCCAAAGCGCAAAGGACCATAAATCTTTCGCAGAACTTTTCTCTCGAAAACTCGCAACGTCGACTCATCCGTTGTTGACATCGTCCAAGCCTCTGCACCGTACAGCAGGACGGGAATTATGAGCGACTTATAGAGTTTGGTTTTTGTTTGTCGAGAGAGGACTTTTCTTCTCAATTGCCTTTGCAGTCCGAAGTTAGAGAGTAAGAGTTATCCTGCGTTGGAGTGCGCCAGTGATAATCGAATAAAACTGTTAACATAACCTTGACTTTTGACCTGCTTTTATGTGGTTTTTCGGCTTCAGCACATCTTTGCTACGACCGATTCGGCCGATTAATCGTCTGTTTCCGGATTGTAAGCATAAATCAAAAACTCATCGTCAGTAATAATACGTTTCATAACTTAAGCCCAAATGATCCTTCAAAATGATTTTCACTGATCCTTCTGATATTCCAACGATGCCAGTAAGATCTCATTCTATTAATCAATCGAGTTAATGGCCGTTCTGCCTCGAATAATTTGAATAATTTGTACGGATCAAAAACACTTCCTCGCTACAAAAAATTATCCTCGATGAAACAGGTCCCCACATTTTGATTTTTTCGGCAACAAAATTATAATAAAAATTATTATTTGCTATTTAATCCTATCATTTAAGTTGGGCCAAACTGAACATAGTATCTTAAATTTTACTAAAATCGGTTCAGTAGTTTGGGACAAACAAAATTTTTTATACATATATTACTATTACAAGTGCTATGAGTTCGTAATTATTTCCAAGTAAAAACGAAATTAAAACTTTTTATATTTGTAGCATAAAGAAAACTTCATTGGCTCAAAAAAATATCGATCTTTACCGGTTTTTGTAAATCATTAAGAACTTGCAGACTAAACACCTAGCAAAATCTTAAGCTATGATGTTTTATCGTCAGCTACAAATACTTGATATACACTTGACTAAATACCTAAAGGGCTAAGTTTGCAATGTTTTAAAATGTGGACCTGTTTGAATTTCTGGGTGTTTCTTCCTTCAAAGATTTTTTGAATAAGTTTTGAGTCGTTGAAGCCATCCGCTCTTAACTGCACAAAGGCGGTAAAGTAAGCTCAATGTGATTTTTCATTTTATGATTCGGAAATAGTAAAGTGGCATGTTCCCTTTTTTATGTTGAAACACGAAGCTCGAGTAAAATTGGACTGAATCAGTTGGTTTCCAAAAGCTTTACTGCGTTTGCTTATTATTTCAGGTGTCTGCCTTTAATCACAAAGCACGTTCTTAAATGAGCTATGAGCACTTATTAAGAAAATCTTTGGTCAATTCGACCCTATGAAGATGTTGAAGAATCTTTTTTGCTTTAAATTATCGATAGAAGTTCGCTTCGTAGGTAGAACGATATTTTTCCCCTTTCACAAATCCCACTTAACACTTGCCCACTTTACATTGCCATGGAACTGGGTATACCTTACAAAGCTCAGCTTATTTCATGAGTTCTTATTTGTCTTTGACCTTTTGAGGACCCACTCCAGGCGATCAGAGTTTACTCCCCTTTAACAGATCAGACATTTAAATTCCACAGGTTAGAACAGTTGAATCTCAGGCCAAATCGGAGCTACTTTGAAGCAAGTAAGGACTAGATAATACAGTCGGCTGGATTCCTATATGTTTATGCGACGACCCATCTGACAACATCCTTATTATGGTCCGCCAGCGTCAAAACACCGAGTATATATGGTCCCTTGTTAGATTAGCGATAAAACCAAGAACTGAGAGTGATTCCACTATAATTACAACGAAAAAATAAAGAAGTAGCAATCTATGAAACTATGTAATTGACTTGTTAATGCCGAACTCCAACAATGATTAACACATTCGTATGTGTTACGACAAGCAGGCATTAAAATATTTCCTATTTTTTACGACTCAATGATACAGTTTTTACGTGTAAATAAGTAGGAAACGACCCCACTTGGCATTGGTCTTTTTTTTTTAACAAATATTACAAATACTCGTACATATGTATGTATTTGTGTTATAAGGAATTTACATTGCCCCACGATCGTTCCAGGGCGATCCTCAGAATTTCTTATGTGTACATAAAATTTCCTGAAAATTTCATAAATGTAAACACTTTCTTTGTAGATATCTACAAACACATCCCCACTGGAGTTGGGATTTTAGCATAAACTATGTATTAACATGAAATGATGAATGTTTAGTTTTTAGTTTATAGTGTTACCCTGTACAATTTGTTTACACTTTGCATCGGCACGTACTAACAGCCTATGCTCTTCTGTGTTGGGAGTCAAAAATTATTCAAGAAAATCTGCTCATCACCAGCACTAACACAAGCACGATCAAATGGTTTCCCCTAATGCTCATAAATAAATATTTGGTGTTGCCATTTTTTGTTATACGATATTGTTGTTATATTAGTTTTTAGCTTAAAGTTTCTGGAATATTTAAAAAGAAATAGTTGGATGTACTATTTTCAGAATTCCATCACTCCATACTTATGTTTCCCATGGCTTCGATTATTTTTGGAGTTTCGCAACACCCGAAAGTCTCAGCTCTTTCACTTAAATTATAAACTAGTTTTTAAAGGCAAAGCTAGCAATAATGTTCGGAATAATTCATGTAGTCCGGATGTTAACTTCTTTATTACGAATAGTCAAACCAGCCAAAATTCAAAATAACCTTTGAAATACTAAGGTTGCACCGAATCATTCCAGGGAAGTTGTACGAGCTCATGATCATGTGCACAAATAAACATATTCTTTAACGACAGCTCAAAACAGAATCAGTAAATATAAAGTCTACGAAAATTTTTATATTTCTCTGACAACAGGCATATAGTTCGATAAGTACGAAGTTTGAAAAATACCAATTACACTACGCCAAAAAGTTCTTATTTTTTATTCAAAGTCCGGCCAAACCACAGGTTACACACATCGATAATGACTCTTCAGAAGGGTTTGGTTAAAGGGTTTTATGCATTCACCTTATAAAAGTGTGTTCAAAAGCAAAGAGGACTTTTTGAATCTGGCGCCCCCTGGTGGCGCCATCTATATGTCGACTGGTGTGTTAGAATCTGCTATCTTTATCGATTGTCCAGTGAGAGTTTCATGACATTTCATTGCTTGGAAGTGAAGTTATTGCGTTCTAAGTGTCAGTATGTTTGTGTTATCGGTGCGAAAATGAGCTTCGAAAAAAGAGCCAACATTAAATTTTGTTTTAAAATTGGTAAAAATTTTCTCGAAATGTTTCAATTGATGAAACATGGCGATGATTGACTATCCTATAGCAGAGTATAATCCGTAATCACCGGAAATTCCTTCGAATTTCTTCGTGCGTGAATTCATGGAAAATCAGTCGAAATCATCAATGAAATCCATGAAAATAGAATTGAAAATCCCCAAAACATTGATTTATCATATTTTGACCGAACATTTGGGCTTACGAAAGGTGTGTGCACGGTTTGTTCCGCACAAATTGACTGACGATCAAAAGTTGCTCTCATGGATCGACGCTTGTGACCGATTATTTGGTCAAAAATCACATTTTAATCATTAATCCCTTACCATATTCATCTGATATGATACCGTCTGGCTTCTTCCTTTTCGGAAAAATGCATTTGCCCATGAAAGGAAAGAGGCCACTCAAAAGGCTTGCCCGGCATAGTGGCGGCCACACCGGTCAACGAGCTAAAACACTCGTTCGATATGCTTTTGAACCATGCAAAAAGCTGTATTGAAGCAGATGGAGACTATTTTGAATGAAATGAAGTGATTTTGCCGAAAAAATAATTCGTTCTATTTTTTTTCCTGTTTAGTTTGGAACGCACCTTGTATACCGGATCTGATACCAATACAAATCCAATCCTGGTGAAAAATTTGCCACAAGCTTATGAAAATCGACTGTTCTTTGTCACGAAAGTTTCAGTGAGAGTGGCTTTATGAAATCAGCGAAAAATTAAAAAAAGTGATGTTGTTGAAACGGTATCTAGTCCCCATTATGATGGTAAGGTTCTGATAAGTTTTTATCGACGCAGTCCAACGATAGACCCAAGAAACGTACTGTTTCGACGGGGTCGTACCCAAGGAAGAGGTTGCAATGTGTAGGGTTAGCAGGGCTCCAAAGTGGTGGTTAGTGTCATGTGGGGACTCGTTGCACGTTGGACATATATTTGATATGTCAGGGTCGATTGTGAATAAGTAGGAGTTTAACCTGCCACAGTATCCAAAACGAAGCCGCTCGTCGTCTGCAATGGGTGGTGGTTTGACTCCAAGTACGCCATTCACAGAGAGGGAGAAGGGATTTTAGATTACAATAAGCTATAGCACGAAACGGTGCATATTTCACATTAATTGGATCATAAATAGATAATATGTCTAATTACAAAACATATGGAGATACTTTCAATTCACTATTATTGGCAAAGAGCCTGATCTTATCAGCTTGCCTGGTATTAGCAGTGATACTCGTAAATCAATTGAACAACTAGCCTGGTGAGATGTATCGGAACAGCATCGCAAGCGGTTATACCAGTTAATGATATTTCTTATACTGAATTTAATTGGATAACATGTGAAATTTAGACTCAAAGATTAGGCATGTATAAAGAAGTGATGAAACGAAGATGGCGATTGATTTAATTTTGTTTTATATTTTGATGGGTCTGATTTCTTTTATATGCATATACAATATAAATAATATTTTTATAAGTTGTTGTCTGGTTAAAAAAGCTCACATCATCACTTTCTCTTGTTGTGAGTGTTTTCCTGATACTAGGGATGGAAAGATTGTTTACAGAATCGATTCTCGATTCTCGATTCCGATTATTTTTTTATATTTTTCGATTCTAAGAATCGATTAATCGAGCGAAAGAATCGATTCTTTCGATTTTAATCGATTTCAAATTAAAAGAACAAAAATTTATTCATTAAATCACAAGGCATAAATTGAATGAATAATTCAAATCGATAAAAAAAAACACAAAAATAGTTAAATACAATTATATTTTTTTGTCTACAAATAATGTACCAAGAACATTACATTTCATATAAATTTTTTTTTAAATAATTCAAGTTGTTTAAACAAGTTTAATAAAATAAGTTTTTAAATAAATTTAAAATAAGTAAAAGAACAATAAGCTAATTGATATGTGATTTTTCGAGATGTTTGATTAAGCTAGACGTACTATTCTTATATTTTAATTGCTTTCCACATTGGTGACACTGGACATTCGACCCGTTGTTTATTTTTTTAAAGTAAATCCATACAGCGCTAGGCGCCATTTTAATAAATTTATCGTCAAGAATTAAGAATCGCGAGTGCTCTTGTGCTCTTATGTAGTATGTATAACTTGAAACTAGTCACATTTGACTTTTCTATTAATTATAGTAAAGTCAAATGTCAAGAATCGATTCTTAATCGACTTCAACTACTGAAGATCGATTCCGAAAAATCGATTATTTTAAAAGAAAACTCGATTCTCGAGTAGAATCGGAATCGAGTTTACCATACCTACCTGATACTGCACATACTTTGTTTGAACTCGGAGGTGTGGAAATGTCAATTGAGAGGCAACATTTTTCTATATTTTGAATAAGCTGTGATTGAACTCGGCACCCGCGCTGTGGTAATGTAATACAACTAGTCGTTATAGCCTTAAATTTAGCTTATACAAAATCCACTATTTCATCTAGTGAACACACCACATTGGCAACACCATTCACACACCACTACACTTACAATTACTGTATGTGAAAGGCAAGAACGCCTGTGCACTCCGAAACACAGATGCATTAATGCATGTCAAAACACACACACACATGCATACTTAGTCACACATGCATAATTGAATACGAATATGTGTGTTGTGATAACTGTTTGGCTTGGCTTTGTGTGGCATGACCACGGCGGAGTTGCTATAAAAATAAACACACGCGCAGCAACATCGCAGCAGCGGGAGAAGCAGTATGAAGAATGAGAGCGCTGAAGGCAAAGAGCGCTGCTTCAATGCAACCAGCAACCGGTCCACAACCACATACACACACATACATACAGAATAGAGTGGCCACAGTGCCATGCAACAGCAGTGGAGCACAGCTGAGCGGGCGGCTTTTGAGCAGCGTTGGGGCCATATGGCCGCAGCCAAGTGGCCAAGCGTCGCACAGCGCAGCGCAGCCACGCCAAAGGTGAGCTTAGAGCCTCAGTTTGTTTCGGGCTCTCGTGCTAAGCGGTACAACACGCTATCGATGCGCTATCATCGACAAATTGTGTTTCGCCACAAAAGCAAAGTTAACGACGAATCGCAAACGAATTACAACGGATTGTGTTTTGATTCTCGAGTGGATACAATGCAAAGTATGTTTGTGCGTGTGTGTGATGATAGTGAGGGGTGATAAGAGTCTGAAGAAATTGTAATGCCCAACAATAGGCTAATCGTGTTTACTTAAGATATCGCCTGATGAGGCTTGTGAAACAGCAACAGCAACAACAACTGCCAATGACGAAAACCAAGTGATAATAATAATAATGCAATTGAACGAAAAAAAATATAAATACATACATATATACATATCATTAGTATATGTACATATGTATGTCTGGAAGTGCATAAATGAATTAGCAATCCACAATTTGTGTCTTGTGTTGTTTGTGGGTGTGTGTGTGTGTGTCACTGGTGCTCAGCAGTCCGTCATTGCAGTCGGCAATTGAGCATCTTAATTCCAGACAATACAGACAGACGCAGATTCACCGGTGTCCAGCTGACGTCTCGAAATGAAAATAACAAGGAATGAGCAAATAAATGCTGTGCTGATGTGGGAGTGTTTAGGCTACGTGTGTTTCAAGCTAAAATATCTCTAATTGTGCGGTTGTGTGGATTTGTCACAGTCTCAGCCGGAGTGCAATTCTAGTCAATTTGTAGCGAATGAAATTCAATTAAATAAATTCCCTCGAAAAAATATTATAAAGTAAACTGAGCAGACTCGGTTTGAAGAATTCTACTTGGTGTTGCATGCAAAACAGTGAAAATACATATATACATACATATAGTGTAATAAATATCAGCGACAGAACGTGTTTTAATTGTACACTGCAAATAAAAATATGCAAAAAGATGTGAAAATTTTGAAATGTCAAGAATAATCACTACTCTTTCCAACCAATAATTATTCGAAACGCGTAATACTAAAAATATTATTACTCAAGCCAATTAGCACCTTCGATTTTTTAATTGCCTTAATGTTTTAAAGCTGACAGGTTTGGCCATGTGTATCTAGGCTTTAGGCTCCGTTAAATATTGATTATGACTAGAAGTGGCTGTTAGTTTTGCTAATAAATAAGTAGCTATTGTTTAGAAATGTTGAAATATTTTTGGCTTTATACGTTGTGACAAAAAAGTACCCGGAAATTTTAAATAAAACGCAATATATTTATTTATTCATCAATATTTATTTCAACGCTTTCAAAGTAATCCCCAGCAGATGTAATATAGTCATGGCAAGTCTTCGAAATTCTTTTCTGAAGCACTTTTCGGGATGGCCTTCAGCCCCTTAAGGGAATTTTGTTTCATCTCTTCGATTCGCTTCTTTCACAGAGAGGGAACAAAAAAATATCACACGAAGCCAATCTGGTGAATGCGGTGGTTGATCGTATTCATTGCTTTTTGGCTTTAAATTTGGTCACAATCGTAGCCCGATGCCATGGTGGATTATCATCGTGTAAAATCCATGTATTGTACTTCCACAATTTTGGCCGTTTCCAAGGGATGTTCACACGCAAACGCCTCAATATGGCCGTCTGTCTCTCAGGAACAAACTCATGATGCACACAACCACGAATAGCGAAAAAAACAATCAGCATCACCTTAGTTTTTGAGCGGCTTTGGTATGGATTTTTTGGTTTCCCTTCATTTTTTTCATTTCATTCCGATGATTGTTAACTTGTTTGCATGTCAAACTCATAAATCCATGTCTCAGCGGCAGTTAGAATGCTCTGCATGAATGTGGGATCGGAACTCTCACAATCAAGCATGTCCTAAGAGACCTGTTTGCGGTAATCTTTTTGAAAAAAGAACTCAGCTTTATCGGGACGAGTCGAGCAAGAATGCGTTTCTTACCCAAAATGTCCACCAAAACGATTCAAATGGACTTGCGAAAGATATCGAGCTCTCTTGCCATCTCTCTAACACTTGCCTAACTATTTTCAAGCACCATATCCTTTATTTTTTTAATATTTTCATCAGTTGAAAATTTCGAAGGTCGTCCAGAACGAGGCATGTCTTCAACAATATCTCGACTTTGTGCTACTCGTAGCTTGTGTTTTTGATAAAAATGAATCATCGTTAGCCTCTTCCAACATTCGCAATGGTTCCGCACAGAAATTTGGTTAGACATATAAAATTCATTGTAAAATCGCAACTCACTACTGAACAAGTTAAGCAGCAGCTGCCAACAAACTGGTTGACAGATCGCGATCATATTCGGCATATTAATAAAAGTCCTACCTACCAACTAAGCAAAATACATTTTTTTTAAATATCATTTATCCGATGAATTTAAATTACAATTTTGCGGTGCTTTTTTGTCAGAATGTATACTAAATATAAGTGTTTTGTGTTTAACTGAGGGAATTTTACTTTATTGATTTTTAAATCAAATATGTAGTTTTAACAACTGAAGCTCAGTCGAAAATTGCGATAAACGTATATTCTTCATTTTTTTGTGTTTCATGTTATATGTGAAATCTTTGAGACTTGTCTTCGATATAAAAATGAAATATATTTTTTTGTAATATTTTCAATATTTGAAATGTTTGATAATTTGATAAGTGTGCAAACTGAAGAAATTTGAATTTGTGTATAAAAAGTGGTTGAAAAATCATTTAAATTTTTAAAAGAAGCGACTTTTTTGCAATATCTTACACTGAGTGTCACTACACAATATGAGCTAAGTTATGATTTGATTATTCAAAATCCAGCTGTCTTTATAAATATATTTACAATGCATGTTGTGAACTTCGACCCCGAATTTCTCCGAAAAAGTTGCTCACACATCTTTGGAAACTTCTTAACTGGGTTAAGCTTTAATGTTCTTCTAGTTAAATCGAGTTATTGTTGTCGAACATCGAATTACCGAGAAGTTATATTTTTTTTTCATTCTGAGTAGAAGGAAAAATAGAGGAATTTCTAAAATAACTTAGTCGGTACTTTACTGCTGTTTTATTTATCTCCAGTTTGCATTTTTCACTACAATAATTCTTTAAACTTTTGTTTAAAGCCTACCTTTCCTGGGTCTGCTTGAAAATTAGTTATCTTAAAATGACTCTGTTGAAAACAATTGCAAATTTTTATTGAAATGAATACCACTCTTTAAAGAAATATATGTAAAGCTTAATTGTTTTATGCAAGATAGAAAAAACTGATCAAACTAAGAATTTAATTTTTATTCCTAACTTAGATTCGAAGAGGTAACTATATAACATTAGTTCCATTTAGTGGCTTAAAAATTGCAATTTAAAATTGAAAGTTTTTTTTACATAAAATACCGTTTATAAACACTTTTAGTGTCATTTGGAGTTTGCGTAATCGCAACAGGTTACATTTATCGTTTTTCTAAGTTTTTAAAAGTAATAATTCTTGCGTTTATAGTGACTTGATTAATTTTCGGTGATTCAGCAACGCGAATTTTTGGATAAGGAAATAAATGAGTTTGTATATCAATTAAAAAAATTATTTGCTGAAACATTTTATTTGAAGAATTTAATTATAAACCATTTCGTTTACGGATAAGGACTCATTTTATAATTTATCATGATTTTTATTTTTGGGTCAAAAATAATTATTATACGAGTTTATTATTTATTGAAAGTTATTCAAAATATGCAATTATCGGCGAAAAGAATCAGACGCAGATTATAATCATTATTACGAGAGTTTTAAAATAAAACTTTTAATGATAACGTCTCTGTTATAAACTCATACAATTTTGCAATTTCAATTTTGACTTCAAATTTTCATTTTGGTTTTTTAAAATATGGTGTTTTGCAATTAAGTGACATCTTCAAAGAAAAATAACAATTAATTATTTTTAGAAAACATATTTGGTTAAAATATGAATTTGCTTTAATAAGTTTATTTATCGGTCTCTTTTTCGTTTTTTTGTTTTTATGTAGTATATATGTGTGTGTATTAGAACGGGTAGATTTTTTCTACAAAATCACGTGTGGGCGAAATGTTCAAGGGAGCATTCTGAAAAACTTTGCCTAAGAGACTATGGGTTTAAAACTGGTTAACGCGAATTTTAACAAAGTGGTATTGGAGATATGTGCTATAGTTGTCCGAGCTGGCTGATTCCGACAAATCATCAATTAAATATCAAAAGGCAACTACGTATGAAATTTTATACGGATATCTTAAAAGCTGACGAAAAGGCTCGAAACCGGTTTTAGACTCATAGTCTATTGGACAAAGTTGTTCAGAAGGATCTGTAAAACATTTCCCCGGGTTTTCCGTTTTTGGCTCCATGTAAACTTACCAACTCTAATGTATATGTATATGGTATATTTAGGTGTATACAAATTTAAACGAATGGAGTAACTGTAATTAAATTAATTAATGCTTAAAAAATGCAAATGTAATATTTTATAAAATGTTTAAAATCTCAGGAGTTAATCTGATTGCATGACAAATTATTCCTAAACAATATGAGTGTTTACATAAGCAATTTGAAGAAAATTTCGTTTATTAAATAAAAAAATTACTACTCTCAGTCGGTTATTTAGTATTTTGTTTTACATTTTTTTATATATTCATTAATTTTATTGCGTGCTCTAATCATTTATTCACAGAACTCATGAAACATTTTCCAAGTTTATTACGAATTATTTTATTTTTTTTTTATAAACTTTGTTGACTATAATAAACAATTCGCGGGATGTCTCTTTGTTCGTTTTTTTAAACGCGCCCTGGCGCAATATTTGGAATCCACAATTGTCTGTGTAGGAAATGAAAATGAAATAACGTCGTTAAGGTACATGAGAATACCCATAGAAGTAGGTAGGGAAATATGAAAATATTGATTTCTTCAAAAATTATAGGCATTTGGAAAAAAAAATTAATTTTTCGTCAATAATTTGGTAGTAAACTGGCTATAAACTTCTATGTCAAGAAAATTTTAAAATTTGTAGTCGATCAGATACACGTTGTCAAAGTCATTTGTCTCGTTATGCTATGTTCGGACCGACATTGAAAACATTTTGAAAACACATTTGTATGTTGTAGAACGTAAGTCGTTCAGACCGACAATTTGTGTTTTCGCTGAGTTTTCACTGACAACTATCAATGCGGGGATTCTCTTACTCTTTCAAGATGACACAAAATGCAAAAATCCTATACCGAAATATGCAAGGCCAAGGCAGCACCCATTGCGAATCTAGTGATATATGACGGCACGAAAATAAACATGGGTTTTGGTCTGACATATTTTACAGTCATTGCAAATAAATTCTTGCGTGAGTTTGTTGTGCCGTTGCACCAAGAAGAAAATTCTGCAATTGGTGCACCGTGCAAGGATTTTGCAAGAACAAGAGAATCCCCTTAACAGCATTAATTGAAAAATCAAGTTTTAAGAAAAATGCGTTGCAAATTTTACATACTATATAACTACAGTTGAGTCGAGGATGGGCTTACTATATACGCTTTAAAGGGTTGGAAAAAAATTCATCACTATAAAGCATACATATATTATTAATTTAATTAAAAAATAGACTGAAATTCTGCTTAAATTTAGCGCTTGATATGGATAAGAGTTTTTCACAATCTATATGATTTTCGCTTGAATAACTAAAAAAGTAACAACCTGCAATGAAAATTCAAGCATAGTTCTATTAGAGTTATATTTGAAGACGCAACCCGCTTTACACGTTTTAACTACTCATGTGACTCACTCAAAATGAATAACAGTTCCATAATAATAAAGATGATTACTTAGTTTTCTTTATGCAAAAATGTATCTTTTAATTGCTAATCAAAAGCTGAGTAATGCTTATATTTGCACAAGTGCAAGTTTTGCATACTGTGAAAAATATTACTGCAAGTAAACTACCTTCGAATTGTATTACTAGTCAATAGTGAAGTGACTTTTATTATTTGCTATTCAAGAGAAAATACATACGTGTGAACAAATTAAAAAATACTTAAGTTTTGTAATTTAGTATATGTGACCTGGTCACGGAAAGGGGGCTTAGGTGTCAAAAAATAATTTTTTTTTTTAAATTTTTTTTTCGCACGTTAGCTCCCTTTTCGTAGACCAGGTCACATATAGAAACTATTATACACACTCGATTTGAATATTTAGTGTTTTTGAATAAGTGTCTATTGTTTTTGTGCTGTTAGGAAACTACGAGTTTAAGTTGACATTTCTTAATCGACGATGAACTGTCAAAATAACATGCTTATTTATTCATAAAAACTAAGTAGCTGGTTCTTAAGGGGATAAATGGGTTTCCTCTGGTAAAAAAAACATTCTTAAAACTGGTCATTGCGACGTCATTTTGGGTGATCCCTCAAAAAAAAAAAAAAAAAAAAAAAAATGCGCCATCGTCCTTACAAGATCTCTGAAGTGAAAAAATACGTGTTTTAGTTATCTTAACATTAAACTTGGACGAAGGACAAAAAACTGAAAATTAGATTTTTGGCCAGACAATTTTACAAAAAAAAAAATCAAGTTTCAGTGAAAATTTCTCAAAATTTTTTTTTTTCAAATTGTTGCACTCGAAAAACAAATCCTTTATCGAAGTCTTTAAGAATTGTATCTCAAAGACTTGTGTCAAATTTTATGAAGATCGGTTGAGTAGTTCTCGAGAAATCTTACCAACCGACTTCAAAAACACTCTTTCGAACAATCTTCGTTTAAAGGCGGCGCACTTAGCCTCACAAGTTCTCAAGCCCGTATCTCCGAAACCATTACTCGGATCAACTCGAAAATTGAAGAAAATGTTCTATAAGTGTTGCAGAATTTAATAAAATAATGGATTTTTTGAAACCCGTAAACCCATGTAACGCCTTAAGGAAGTTAAAAATCACTTTTGTGCTATCAAAGTTGTGTTTGAGAGAAGTGTTTAAGTATTATCCAAAAAATGATTTTTACAGCAATTTCAATTTGTTGTGAATCACAGAGAAATTAGTTTACTGTCTGTGAAATAAGAAGAATAGCTATTTAAATATTTTGCATTACATACATACGAAAGTTTTGCTTTTGCGTTCATAATAACACTCAATTTTCCTTATTAGAGAAAAACGTGAAGGTTTAGTGAGAATTGTTGTGCTTGTGATGATCCCAACGGATTTTCTAATCTTCGAAACACTGGTTGTAGTCATTTTCCGGGATGGCCTTCAGTTCCGTCTTTGCTCCGGTATCCCCGGAGCGGTTTTTTGAGCTTGGTGAACAGCCAGAAGTCGGTTGGATTGATCGGTTGTTTCGGGGTCGTAAGCATAGATCCAAGTCTCATCGCCAGTTATAATGCATTTTATGACACCCTGGTAGTCGGAAAGCATCGTTTCACACACTTCAACGCGACGCCTTTTTTCCAAAAAATTCAATGTTTTCGGTACTAGTCGAGATTTGACGCGCTTGAGGCCCAAAACATCCTTCAAAATGGTATTGGCTGAGCCTTTCGATATGCCAACTTCATCAGCAAGGTCTCTAATTGTTAATCGACAGTTTTTCAACACCAAATTTTTGATTTGTTGAACGTGAGCTTTGTCGGTTGAGGTTGATGGTCGCCCTGGACGCTCTTCGTCTCCGACACGTTCACGGCCGGCTTGGAACTCACTATACCACTTGTAAACATTTTTTTTAGACATAGCCTCATCACCAAAGGCTTTCTGCACCATCCTCAACGTATCCGCAGCAGAAAATTGATTCCGTAAACAAAATTTAATGCAAATTCTTTGCTCAACAAATTTCGGCATCGCAAAAAACGAAAAACTCACTTTTAGCAGCTCACAAAACGACACGTATCTCAAACACTAATGAATATTTTGACATGAAATTTGACATAAATGCGACTGACTGTACTACCAATCTAAACAAAAAATAATTCTCCAAACCCTTCGACGCGCGCAGATTAAATTCAAATGTCACTTTATTTATTGGGCACAGTAGTATTAATTGATTCACAATTACAAAAACATCAGTATCCTAAAAACTATGATGTTTCCACATTATTTTTTATTATCAATAATATTTATTTGTTAGCGAATATGGACCTTCTAAAAATAGTCTTATAAAAAAATTTATTTAATGTAGACAATTTTTTTTGTATTTTTTGACATAAAAATTCTTTTTTTGGTATATTAAAAATAAAAATTTTCCTTTTTTTAAATCTGTGTAAATACTTCAAAGCCTTCTAATAATTTGTGCCAGTACTAACTAGCGATTCATCCTTCTCTATTTAGTGTTACTTAACTGAGACGCCAAATGAGTGTATAACAAGTAAAACAAAAAGCGTTTGGCAAAAACAAAAAAACATTTGCAATAAAAACTGCATCAGCAATTTACACAAGTAGTGAGTGGTGAAAAGGAAAGGTGAACAAAACTCACCAATTTGAACAAAAAAGTAATTCAAGCAAATCATAAAAATATATAAAACAAAGTAAGAAATCGAAAACCTTTCACCGACACCCAGAAAGCAAAAATACATAAATACATATGTATGTGTTTAAAAATAGACAAAATTCAAAGCGACGAAATAAAAATAAAAACAACCAAATCATATAACAAATAGAGGCATACACATATGCACGTATTTGTATAAGCAACAACAACAAACAGCGACGCGATCCAGGTGCAGTGACGTTAGCAGAAATCACAGCAACACGCATATATACACACGCGAAAAGTGCGCTTTCATTGTGATCTATTTACTTCTGATTATTTTCCAAATTCATGCCACATTTTCGACTGAATACCGCCTTTCTCGTAGTGCTGCCCTTTGCTACGCCTGCGCATGTTTGCTAATGTGCCTGCCTACCCCACTAAGCAAAGCCCGACCGCATGTGTGCTGACGCGAGTGTGAAGCGTGATTTATTGAGCGAACGTAAAGCGCAAGGCGCAAGTGAGAAAAGTAAAACGTGAACCCAATTTATAAATAACAACAACAATAAAACACCCTCCCTCAATCGGTCGGCTAGTGAGCGCGTGGTCGTGGTGAATCGATGAGTTTCGCATGCGCCTTCGAATTACCAACCCAAATCGATGTTTGAATGTCCGAGCCTGTGCGCGAAATGTAGCAAACTTTTCTTTTTAACGCGAGTGTGAAAACGAGTACCCAGACACAGCGTGCTGGACGAAGTGAATCGGGACTACAACGCGGTCGGTCAGTTATTTGTTGTCACTCTCAATAGAGCTGCCACATATATACATACAAACGAGAGTATAGCGTATGCAGAGTGATTAAAGCGCGTTTAGTGACCGGCAAAGTACCCAACTAACCTAGATTCAAATTTAGACACAGACATAGCCGCAGCCACAGCCTCCGACATTATGGCTGTGCACAGCGCGTAGAAACAGGCTAACTAAATTAAAGCAAACGCGAAACGCGCCTGCGCAGTAGACAAGAATCTGCCAGCCAGCTTTGTGGAGGCATAGGTGCTAATACACGCCGCTATTGCGAATAAATACGAGCGCCAACAAATGTACAAGGCGCGAGGCGAATGCAGCCATAGTAAATTTGAAAATCAACTGACCAAAAGGTGCTGAATTGACGACACGGACGACGGTGAGCGGTGTGGAGCTGAAAGTGCGGTGGCAAACAAGTTTAGTGCCACTAAAAGTGCAGCTACAACAACGGACCGCAAACAAAAAGTGACCTACAAATACAGGTTTTCATTTGGTTATTGTGACGACCGACAACAACGGTCTGAACTAGAGTCGCAGCCAGAACAACAGCAGCTAACATAAACAACAAACGATATAAGCAGACTAGCGATAAAACATAGCTACTAGCCATACTAGTATAGAGTGGACTTGGGCGCAGAGTAAGTGAGACGACGGCGCAGACGACAGACGACGAGTGAATCGCGTGTGCACACCTAGGCGAAACCAGCTATGGCAACCACAACCACACCAACAACAACAATAAAGTCTACAACGGTGCCGGCAATGCCGTTGAAAAAAGCTGGACCGCCCGTCCCACCGAGGCCATCGCATGCAAGCGCGCACGCAGCGGGTTTATTGAAAACACAACGCAATGGAGAATCAGTTATGAATGCTGCGACAGCGACAGCACAGAATCGTGTAGCAACAACACCAACAAACACAATAACAGGCACATCAATGGCATCACCAACAGCGACCAGTTCGGCTACAACTTTGTCTTTGAGTGGTCGCGTGAGTGTTGACAATGTGAGCACAGCTGAGGCGACGCAACGCAATTTACAACATCCGATTATACAGAAGAAACCAACGTTGAGCTCAGTTGGAGCCGGAGCTGGCGGTCGTACGGTTATTTATAAGTCGCCCTCGATGAGTGCACCCAAACGTCCGGAAGCACTACCGCCCACAGCAACCAATAATACCACTACCAACCGACTTGGTCCAAAACCGCCTTTAAAGTTACGTAAAGCACCCGATATACCGACCATGAAAGCGAACACCACAGTCGCGGTGCAAAATGAAGCTACAGCTCCAGTGCAAAAAGATGGTATTGTCACCAAAGTGCCTGTTAATAGTGTGACCGGTAAAAGTCCAGCTCCACTGCCAGCTGCCACAGTGAGTGCAAAAGATATGGGTAATATCAGTGGTGATGTCGTTATCGTCCAAACGTCGGCCAGCGCCGTCAATCTGAGTCGTCATCACTCTATGGGTAGTGGCTCACCAAAATCGCAATCACAAACGAGTAGTCTTAAGGATACACGTCTCAGCTTAGGTCGTGCTGATTTCGAGCGCGTTGGCAAGATACAACTCGATCAGTTGCCGACATCGGTGCAACCCTTACCGCGTCCGCGTAAAATTGTTAAGGTGCCTGTCGCCACGCTTGACTTGGACGACACATCCATCAACAATGGTTCACAATCGAATTCGTCCGGTGTGAGTATTTTTCGTCGTTCAAAAACTACACTTGATAACTTTACATCACGTGCCAATATCACAACAATCAATACAGGAGCCAATACTTTTCTGGGCGGTAAGACGGCTGAGCTAAAGAATAATCTGAAGAATGCGGCCGAACGTTTGTTTTCGGAAATAATAGTTAACCAACAGCGTCACGGCAACGAATCGCCTGTAATAACAAAACATGAGCCTGCTCTGCAACATCAGGCTACACCTCATACCGCCACCGCTGGTGGTACTTCTGTCACCGTGGTTACAACCGGTGAGCTGGTCAATAATTGCACGCGTATAAATATCAATACGAATGGGACTACTGAGGGCATGGCTGGAAATATGGAAAATATCCTGAAGTCAACGGAGAAAAAGACAGCTTTCCATGAGATACTTATATCCGAATTGGCGGCAATGCGTGACAGAAGCAGCTCCATGGAGAACTTGATTAGCGCAGGAACACCTCTACTCATTAAGAAAGAACAAACGCCACTAAGCAGTCCAGTATCGGAGCCGATCACCAAGTTAACAACCATAAACGCAAATGAGGCGGCAACACCAATGAAAGCAACAACAAAAGTATCATTAAGCAGCAACAATTTAAACAACAGCAACATCGATATCGCTAACAACAAAACACGTCAGCGCTGTAATTCCATTGAAGATGGGGATCCCGACACCGAAGATGTCGATGCTGATAACGTAGAAGACACCGAAGATGGTGAGGAAGATGACATGCAAAAGAATAATCGTAACAATAAATTGAACGGTGTCGGTACACCGAGAAAACGATGTCCTTCAGGATGTTCGTCAGACTCCTCGCCATATGGCACTGAACGTTCGGCGCGTATACGCACTTCTGATTGGATTGAGGTAGGCGATAATGGCAAAGAGGTCACTATGACCAGCTGTCACATAAGTTTGGAGGATTCGGGTTTGGAGGATGAAGAGCGTTTGGATGAAATGTCATCGCTCGGCGTTGAAGATTCTTGGGATAGTGTAAAGGAGGCAGAAAACGTCAAACGGTGCAGCACTGTGAAGAGGTGAGTTTTTTTTACATTTATTATTGAGATAAATTATTAATGAAGTTAGTATTTATACTTTTTTTTTTAACATATATTTGAGTAGACTTGCCACTTATTTGAAATATTTAATTTAATAATATTGATATAAGGGTCTTCAAGTACTGTTATTTCTATAAAGTTATACAACTTTATTAAATCTCGTAGATTAATGTTTTTAAAAAGGGTTGCCATCTATTAAAATATTAAGGGGGTATTCTAGTCTAGAAATCAAATTTTGGGCAGTTTTTTGAATTTTGTTAAAAAAAAAACCAAAAAATATTTTTACTATCCATTTTTTTATGGTGTTTTTATTGATATCTTAAGAATGAGGAAAAAAAATTTTACAAAAAAATATTAAAAATTAAAATAATTAGAGGGGGGAGAGACAGGTGTAAAAAAAATGGCGCATCCTGGTGACATTGATCCTGACTCTCCTGGTGGTCTGAAAAAAAAAATCAAAAGAAATTCTTAATCAGTAAGGACGCTGTTATAGTCCCTACCTCAGAGAACACGAAAACAAGTTTTTTTGAAAAATGGCGACTGTCTGAAAATAAAAATCATTTTTTACGCTTTTTTTTTGAAATTCCTGAATTTTTTAAAATATTAAAAACAAAACCTTTGACACGATGCTGGTTGGAACGATAAAGGATTATATAAAGAAGGTTTGCACAAAATTTCAAATAAATCGGTTGTATAGAACTTGAGATAATGCCGGTACCGTGTGGAAAAAAGTAGTTTAGAGAAAAACGTGTTTAAAAAAATGAGTCAAACGAACCGGTACTGCGTCACTAAAGTAACTTTAGCTCTTAAAATAATTTTAATTTAAAAAAATCCTTTGGGGAATATGTTCTTAGGGGTCTAATCTTTAAATATATGAAAAAAAATCGAATTTTTCAAAATTCTAGAGTAGAATACCCCCTTAAATTTAGGAAATTGTTAACATAAACGTGATATAAAAATATTTTTAGGTATAAAAGGAGCTTCAAGAAGTCTTGTAGTTGCAACTAATTTTAAGCGTTGCCATCTATTTAAAATATTCTGTTGACTTATGAACGGAAAATAAATAAATATTACAGTTTAAGTAAGTTTGATGTCAGGTTTACATAAATTTCTGTTGAAGATAACTTTTTAAAAATTTTTTCCCGTAAAAAAAAAAATAATTTCAAAAGCCAAAATCTTATAAGAAATATAATGTTCTGTATATATATAAGTATTTGAGATGTCTAAGAAATTCGGAATAACTTTAAGCTGAGGGCATAAGCCTTCAAAAAAAACTGTTTCGCGTACTTGTAGTATATTTCCATAACGGTACTTAAATAAAAATAGCCTTTTATTGGTAAATATAGCGTATCTCAAGGCTCAGCCTTTCTCGTTCATGTTTCGCAGCCGGTGTGTCTGTCTGTAATCTCAGCAATCTATTTACATGATGCGCTTGTCGGTGCTCAAGACCAAAAACTTTTCATCCTGTTTCCTGTCAATGTTTTTTTTTTATTTTTGGTTTTTTGTTTTGCTTTAATTTTTAATGAGAACATGTCTGTGATACCTTCATATATGCAATACATACACACATACAGACAGTACGTAAATAACAGATTCCAGAAGTGCTAAAAAACCTGCCCTTTAAATAAGTCAACAGCAGCAAAGTGGACAACGGCTGCATACTGATGTTTGATTAGTTAAGGATATTTGTTTACGCTTCGTGGCATGATCGATCGCTGGCGAGCGACTACGGATGTTTACCGCAAGGCAGTTCACATTACATATCATACACACATACATACGAGTACATACAAACATAGTAGCCACAAATACATTTACATTTGTACATCGCGTTTGGAATTCGTATGCCAATTCTTTGCTTGCACTTAACCATTATTCAGAGAATTGCCGCTGCCGGCATTTAATTAAGGTTGATAAACTGTAGCTGCAATGAAGTGAACTTATTTATTATTTACTTATTTTGAAACCGTGTGCACGGCGGGCTATATGCATATACATACTTATGTACATATGTATATTTATATGTTGTGTGTGTGCATGTGGTTGTGGTAACCAAAAAATCTGCAGTGCTTGCTGTTTTATGCTTGCCACATACATTGCATAGTCTCGTCCACACAAACACATACATACACGTATTTGTTGCGATAAGATAGCACAAAATATAGTTTTTCCTTTTATTTACTATGTACATATTTTTATATACTCGTATATGTATGTACATGCATATTATTTGGTTCGTTTTTGGGCAAGCCAGGAAGACTGCAATGCGGTAAGTGCAACTGAATTTGCAGTCAAACGTCAGGTAGTTACTTTTGCTGTCATCATATACACACGTAAATACCAGTCCAATATATAATATAATATTTTTTTGTATTTCCGGAGGTCTAGTTGCTTGTCAATGTCAATTGACAGCTCTTTAATATGTATGTTTCGGCCAATCTAGAGCTACAAAAGAGACCTCAATTCTGACAGTTCATTCTGCGAGCCTTTATTGCTAAAAAATTCGTTAAAATTATTTTTATAAAAAATTGTGGCTTTAAGACAATCTTCGGAATTCCCTTTTTCAACAAAACCGTTTTTTAATCTTCATAAAATTATCTATAATAGTATGAATTATTTAGCTTTAAATAAATTTTTTTAGTGTCGGATTTGTGTAGATTTTAAATTGTTCACCAGAAAAATAAGCAGTAACGGTTTTCATAGCAATAATAGCAAAAGAAGTTCTCTATATATGAAATTTACTTTGCACCTATAGTAAAAAAATTAAGTGGGTACCAGTTTTAGTCTCTGAGTACCATAGTTGGTCGACTTGAAAAATGCAGGTTCTAATAAAAAGTCCACTGACCATCATTTCCAATCATTCCAATCCAAATCTACGAAAAAAAGGTGTCTCATGGTGAGGTAGATTTTTCAACTTAAATTTTTCTCAAATACAAAAATCAAAAAAAAAAAAAATTATTAATATATTATTATTATTATTAATATATTTAAGCATGTCGTGTGTAAATTTCAAGTCGATCGACCCAGCCGTCTCAGAGAAATTTGCCTTTCCGACACTGTACATAAACAGCGTTTTAAGAAAAGCGCGTATAAAGTTTTGAGCCAATTATACAAAGTTGAAAATTCCATATCCATACCATACCATATTCCATTCCAACCATATCTCCAAACAATTAGCGGGATCAACTTCAAAGTTTCGGAGAATATTGCCAAATCTATGTAAACTCGACATAAGTACGAGGTATAAATGGTAAGTAATGAGACTAATTCCATAAAACCGTATATTTGAAAATTATTCTACAACTCTGCCATCCCCTTCAAAGTAGTTGCTTTGGGCAGCTATACAGCCATTCCAGCGCGTTTTCCATGCTTCGTAACATTTCTGTAACGCTTCGACTGGGATGTCCGCGAGTACCCTCGTCACGGCCGCCTGGATGTCCGTAACCGACTCAAAATGTGTTCCTTTGACCACACATTTTGTTTTAGGAAACAAAAAAGGTCACAGAGTGACATGTCGGGCGAATAAGGCGGCTGTTGCAACACGGCGATCCCTTTAGAGGCCAAATACACGCTGAGGGCGTTGTGGCACGGCCCGTTGTCGTGATGAAGGATCCAGTTACGAGCGATGTCTGGGCGCACCCTGTTGACTCGTTTTCGCAATCTTTCGAGTACTTGGCAATAGTAGACTTGATTCACAGTTTTCCCCTTTTTTCTTTGTGGACGAATTCACGGCTATCAAAAAAGGCAATAATCATCGTTTTCACCTTCGAATTGTTCATGCGAGCTTTTTTCGGGCGGGGGCGCGCGGAGACAACCATTGTGAGCTTTGGCGTTTGGCTTATTCGTAATTTTACTACTCTGAAAATATATAAAGTAACAGAAATATAATTCTGTCTCTGATCTGTCGGATAGATTTTCTCGATTTGGAATATATAAGATACCACCGAAGTTAAAAATTGTAGCAAGTTGTTAATAAATCCAATTAGATCTGTAACTGAAAGTGTTAAATTTGAAACGACGTGACTTGATAGAGAGCTCGAAATATATGCTGCATTCAGCTTCATCTGTGACCGTTCGTTTGATACTTTCTCCGCGGTTTATCATCCAAGTTGTCAACATACTATTAATTACAAACGTTCGACCGCATTCTTTCTCTAACTCATTCACTCAGTGTGATTCTTCAGAAAGAATCGATTGATCTGGCAAAAGTAACAAATATGATAGATATGCTGCTTATAACGTTTCGAAACGAGAAACAAAAAGCTGAGGAACATTTTCTATCCATTTACTAATTCCGCACTCTTCCTATGACGAATGCGGAACGCTCTTTTTCGACACTTCGCCGCATGAAAACGTGGCTGAGGACGAACATGCCTCAAGCTATTGAACAGCATGGTGTTGCGGCACACGTTTCGTGATATTAAAGTCACTGCAGAATAAGTTCTCGGCAGATTCTTGGCCCACATCGTTTCAAAAATTTTTTATTTCATATACGAACTGACTACATATTATACAAAATAAAGTATGTTACCCGTACGTCTACGATTTATAATATGTTTTTTCAATTTAGTAGGATTTGATATTAGAAGGTGGATTTGAAAATTTTCCACCATGATATTGAACTGTATAAAGATTACTGCTGCAATTTTAATATAAAATTCTTCATGTTTCAAGTAAATATTAATTAAATTTAATCCAAGTAATACTTCTGGATCCACCCCTGGTATATATGTATATATTTTTTGTAAACTCTAGTCTGGTCTACCCTAAAAGAAAAAGTGTGAAATAACTGCGAAGTAGACTTTGAACTGTCGAACGCTAATTGCGTCGCTGAATAGTGTATCGAAATGATTGTGATTTACGACTCTTACATACTTACATACATTTGTATGCATACTCGTATAGCGTATTTACGTACCACAAATATTACGTTTACATAATTACAATAGACTTTGCTAAGTGGATCCATATTGTGCGGGTGTTTTCAGGTGCGCATCAATTTTTTCCAGCTTGACAATTTCATGCTTTTATTGCTCTTATTTTAACTTGTTGCTGCAATTTTTTTGTTTTTGCATTTTTATGTGTTTCAATTGAAGTGTTATAATTCGTGTTTCAACGTTGTGAACCTGTGCATCTCACACCTACTTCCATACATAAATCTTTACGTAAATACCTTTAATATACCATGTGTATGCTTGTAGGTTCCTCTGCACGAGTGTGTATTGTCATATGAAATGCTGTTAGTAGTGAAATAATTAAATAAACGGCTTTGTGTATACATAATTTTATACATACATACTTACATATACAACAAATTCCGCCAACGCTATACGAGTGTTTTTGCTGCTTTTCAGTTAGCTGCTTCTGAAGCGCCTTTGTTTCGCTTGCTGCTAGGGGCTTGTTGGTTACAGATTCCAGCTGCATTGTAGGAAATTTTTGTTGTAGTAAAAAAATCAGTACAGAACACCACTTTTCAGAAAAGTCGAAATTGCCTATGCTGGAAATGTTCTTCAGATCATTCTGCACATTTTTGTCGAAGAGACTATGGGTCGAAAACCGGTTTCGAGCCAGCTATTTTTAAGGCGAAGTTTAAGTGATCTGAATAATTGGTTATATGGAAGATACTTATGTGATATAGTTCTCCGATTTGCTCAGTATAATATCAAGATCTACCAACGAATTAAATTTTGTTCGGATATCTCAAAAACTAACGAAAAAATTTTTATAATTTTTAAAAAACTTCGCCGTAAAATCGTTGGTTCAAAACTGGTTTTAGAGCTATAGTCTCTTAGGGAAATGTGTTTAGAATGATCCGTAAAACATTTTCAGCATATGCGATTTTCTCGTTTTTTGGCTCCGTGTCAATCAACTTGCTCTAAGGTATAAAGTTTCAACAAAATTTGAGCTGTTGAAGGTCATCATGTGAGTTAGTACGCAAGCACTAAATGAGCATTCGCTAAAGAAACCAAATGCCAAGTCAAAAAACCACAAAAATTTGGCAATTTTTTGTGCTACAAGGTTAAGCAAAGATTCAGAAACTTCAAATATAGAATTGTAATCTCGGTCCCCAATAAATATCAAGTTGTGATTTTTATGTTAATATTTCATTGGCAAAAAAAAAAAAAAAAAAATTCAAAACAACAATAAAAAATGTTAAATCTGCAAATATAATATTTCATAGTTTTTCAGTATCATAGGGACATTTCATATGTGTGCGTTCTTTTGTCACTGTTAAAAAAAAAAGAAACAAATTTGTCGCTGATAACATATTTTCAAGTGAATTGACTATTGAAATTTAGTGCTGACAGAAGAAATTCAAATAACTGTACTATACATCGACAGGTTGAGCTATAAGATCAGGGTACTATAACATACTACTCGATGTTACGAAAACATATACAACTTGGATAAATAGTATAACATACATATGTATATTTATTTTGCTATTAATCCTTATTCAAGAATTTAAATATTTGGGAAGGGGTAAACGCCTATTATTACCAAGCCCTATATATTAGATTAGATTAGATAAATAAATGAGGTTTGTCTCGCGACCTAAGGTCTGTTGTGCCTCCTTCTAAGTTGCAACGACTTACTTAGCTCCAGCATATTGATAAATTTCAATGTACTGCTACGTGCTATTGAAGCGATGTGATTCCTATTTGGAAACATGAATCCAAAGGCCTTTATCCTGCGCCCACAGACTGCTGTGCAGTCAATTAGCAGGTATTCTGGAGTTTCAGGCTCCTTGTCGCAGAATCGGCAATTCGCACCAGAAACTGGCCCATGTTATTTACATTTGATTTTAGAATGGCCTATTGTCCCTTGGAATGCTGATTCCATATTTACCTTTTACGGTTGTAACTATCTATTAGCAACTTATCATGGCGCATGGAGTTGTTGCCAATAGCCTTCTCTGCCTACACTTTTATCCTTGTGGAGCAGTTTCTTTAGGCTATGGGAATCAGCCGCATTGAAAGATTCGGGTCCCCACCATGTTGGTGGATTCCCGGCTTTTGTGACCGGACACCCAGTCAAAGTGCATTTGGTTACGATCTGATTCTATACACTCCTGCATCAATAGCGAGTTGATTCTGATTTGTTTGTACTACAAGTATCCCTAAGTAGTAATTTGAGAGCGGAATTGTTACATTCAGCCCTACTACTGAGGGAAACCTTGAACTTCTCGATGCATAGTGAGTGTTCTAACTGTAATATCGTAATAAAAATATGTCACATTTGTTCGTAGAGCTTAAAAAGTGATCTAAACTATATATATATATACATATATACTATATGTATGTATGTTACTTTAAAGCCAGAGGAAGTACTTCTTTCTAACACCTGTGAGCGAATTTTCTGCACGACTGAAGACAAATATTGATAAATATTATTTTTCTTTATTAGTTATTTTTCTGTTATACACGAGAATACATGCAAACACCACTGTACTCAATCAATAGCTGGGTGACAAGGTTTGATATGCAAATAAGAAGCGCTTTTATATAATGCAAATTTACTCACGTTGAATACTAGCAAATAGTGGAACTATGCATTTGCTATGCATTTTCATATGGAGTAGAACAAATTGAAAGGAATTTACATGGAACAACGTCAGCAATAAAGTTACAGCTTTTGACATCGTTCGTTAGCAATAATATAATTCTTTGTATTTGCATGAAGTTTGTAAAAAATACAGTTATGATCATATTAATGGAAGCGCACATGTTCACTTTTATTTTGTGTTAGTTTGAGGTAGAAATGTGATTAGTATGTATTTTTAAGCATCTTTGTCTAAAATTGAAAAATTTTTGATGTTTTAAGGGGTAAGAATTTTCAAAAAATATTTTTTTTTTGCATTTTAGTTAAGAGTAATATTTTAAAAATATTCTCTGAAAATTTCACGTTGATCCGACAATTAGAGCTCAGGCACTTCAAAGCGCTAGTGTGAAGCTTTAAACGCGTTTTTTTTCAAAACTATGTTTTTTGAATCTGTGACAACTGCAACTCGAAAACCGCTCAGTAGATTTTAATGAAATTTATACAGCTTTTAGAATACATAAAAAACTCAGGCCTGATCGAAGAATTTTTATTTTTTCGAAAATTTCGATTTTTTAAGACCAATTAACTGTTGATTTTTTCGCAAAAATTTAAAAAAAATTTTCCTGAGGCCACCATTTTGTTAATTTTGAAAGCAAAATAAAATACTTCGATCAGGCCCGGGATTATCTATTTATAAAACTAATTTTTTTTGTTCGATTGTTTTTAGATGAATCTAAAAGGACTTATGCTTGTCACCGCAAGCACCTTTTTTGGAAAAGGGTCAACACAAAAAACTATAACTTCGGAAATTAAACTTTTTTTTCGTGACTTCAAGTCAACACATCCTATAATAACGCCATATTACTGCTTTTGTAAAATAACATGATTTAGTAGCAAAAAAAACAAAAAAAAAAAAAAAAATACTGAAAACTCTCATTTTTTCGTGCCTCAGACTACTCCTAATCCCTTAATATGCATATAACAATTTTTTGCTGAAAAAGATTTTTCAACATTTTTTAATATAGGAAAAAATAACTCGGCTTTAATTAATTTTTAAAATTTTTGGGAACTTTATTTGTTCAAGATCATTTTAAGACTAGTTCAGGTCTAGTTCGTACTTTCCATGACTACCTACATATCCGACTCAAATAATAACATTTCCTGAGTGAAAACTTATAAATACATAACATATATCCTCCTGCTATGCCCTTGCAAATTACATAAAGAAAACCGCAGTGCTACTATTAATATGGACACGGCGGTGCTTGCAAGCACTTGCGCCGCTGTAGGTATGCTGTTAGCCGACATAATGCTGATGAGCTGAACAATCAAAGCTGACACCACACAGTGGCAATCCCTCAGAACCTTCATATTTTTCTGCAACACAAACACAAAAACAACTTACAACAAACAATTTGCACAGACTACGCTTTTGTTGTTGCCAATGCGCATAACCATCTCACGCCAACTTGTCAACTGTTTGCCTTTTCTGCAGCGCTTCGTCAGTTCAGTGGCTCTGCATCACTTGCAGTGCACCTCTTCGTGCCCAGCTATTTGTTTTGATATGCGGCGTATTTACTTAACGGATTATGTGAACTTTAAACGCGTCAGCGAGTCACAAAAGTAAACTTGTTTGCTCGCATTTGACTTGGAGGTGCGTCGCCGTGCTCCTGCTGTTCAACGGTCCAACTGAAGGTGTGAGTTTTGGCGAGGACTGCCAATGATGAGTGACTTTTGCGATAACGCTGACAAAACAACAAGAACAACAAGTGAGATATATGAAATCATAAAAATTGTAAAAATAAATGTGGTAACGCCATATTGATGGTCGTGCTTTGCCCATGACTCACTTCGTTTGGTATTTTTCGCTGAATTTTGCGTTTATTGGCAAACTTGTTCTTGTGCTTTTCATAATAAATAAATAAATATGTATGTATTTATATTTGTATGTATATACATATATATTGTTATTATTGATAAATTTATTCATATGCCATGCTTCTACGAACATACTTACATGCAAATATATGTATGTATGTATGTATGTGTGACTAAACCAATATCAACCTACATTTTCACCATACTTTTTTCGTGCTTGTTTGTGTGTGTGTGTTGCTCTGTGTGTGCTTTTTAATTGGCGCGTATACGTGAAGTTCGCTGATGCGTGACTTACGTGTATGTGGCAATGTTTGTATGTATATTTGTATATATGTATTTATCTGAAAGTTCTATATCCGCAAACAAACATACGTTTATATTGTATTTACCCATTTATATATGTATATATGTATATATATATATATACGTATATGTATGTACTATATAAAAAAGCAAGTGAACTTCAATTATTATCTGCATATGCAGTCATACATACATACATACATATGTATATCTACTCTCACGTGTATGTATTCTTATTGTAGTTATTATCTCGTTGGAAGCTTATTGTCTTCCCCGTTTGATGCCATCGATTACTCATACTGAGCTCACGTAGCAACCCGAATTCTAGCGTTAACTATTTTCAGCGTAAACAAATCGCGTAAATAAATGAGCACACACATACACGGAACATAAAAAAATTACTACTTTGCAAGAATTTTAGTATTTTCTACAAATCGCTAACGCACTTACAATCCATTGTAAATGTGTTTAATGTAAAGGGGAAAAAAAAATCAGTGAGAATTTTTTAAGTATTAAATGATTCCCATGAGAAACCATTATACGAGTATACATATGTATGTAAAGACATGTATGTATGTAGAATTCAATTTCCTACAAATATATGTATGTATGAATGTAAGTGACGCAAAATTTTTTTCCAATAGTAGATACTCAGATATGAAATTGTCTTATCAATAATAGGGAAATAAAAAGTGATCCATTTCGAGGTTCCCTACTTTTTTTTATAGAAAAAACACAGAAACTTCAAATTTAATGCGATATTATTATTATCATTCGTATGAACATTCTTTGGTATTTGTTTGGTTGGTCACGTCTTATATGCTCCATCCGTTGAGATCAATTTTCGATGACTCGTTCGGGCATCGTTTCGACTGGTAACTAGCGACTGCCATGCGTGATGTTTTGTTCTAAGACCAGCTGCTCATCGAAGTGATCTCTCAATAAATCCAAATAGTCGGTTATCATGGCGAGAATTGGGCCTCAGCGTTGAATAAAATTTGGCTCGAAAACTGTTTATAGAACTTTTTAAGAGTGCAAGATGGGTGATGGTGTTGTGAATAGTACGCTCAGTAGGCCGAGGCGTAAGTCTTTCCAAACAATGCAGAACAAAAATAACATGACAGCTTGATACGACTGACAATTCAACTATTGTGAACCTCAAACTGAAACCTTAAAATTTTAAAATTGCTCCACCATCTTTTCCCTTCCAAATAACTGCTACATTTTATATGAACAAATATGAATTGTTCGATTTCGTTGAGACATAAATAAGTTAAATCGGAACCATTTGCTTTATTGATTGAATTATATTATGCTCCAAGAACCATCTGCTTATATAATTGTGAAATAATTTTTTTTGTGGGTACAAGTCTAGTGCTTTTGGGGCTAGTTAATATTTAATTTACAAAATCTGCGGATTTGGCCTTTTTTCGAAGTGATAATTTTATTTATTTTAAGTAAACATTTCACTGATTGTCACGTATTTATATTTACAATGAGTATAGGAAGTAGCACAATTTTCACAATTACGATTATTATCTATTGTTGTTATTGTTTTTCACGCTACTATCTATGCTTAGTATTCAAAATTAGTTATGGTTGTTAGTTGTTATTGTTTACGATGTGTTGAAGAGATATAAAAATTATGTGGCAAAACAACACCCTGAAAACTTGGTTTGTTGTGATTCCTTATCGGAACGAGTGTAAATTGTCATCAATTCGGTGCAATGGAAGCTTTATTATAATTCGAAAGCAGAATATCTGTCAATTACTGTCAGTTATGCTATATACTTATGTACGTTCCTTTTGGAGGGCCTCGAAGATAAACCCATGTCTGTGTGTGTTTGAAGTTTTGAAGCTTAGCTAATCTTCAGGCAACACAACTATCTAAAAAAAATAAAGAGTTTGACACCTCTGGATGATGGTATTGGCAATTACTTCTTAGAGGCTGGAAGTTGAGTGAAATGAGAAGCATAAACTTGCAACCAATAAATGTTATTATTAATAATGCATAATAAAAACTTTGTTGTTATTTCCTATCGAATAATTTATTGATTATATAATATTGTTTAAATATTTTTTATAATCTTATATAACAAACAAATCTTTTTCACAAACCTATCGCGGTTTAGCTCATACATATACTTTATTATTTTGCTTATTAGTCATATTCGCAATACAACAAACACATAATTTTACCAATAATTATTGCTAATAATAGTTATTTGGCTCTAATTAGTGTCTGGTGTAGATTCTTCGATTTCCGTTGCGCGTTGCGAAATGGCTAATTATATAATACGCGAAACTAAGGGCATCAACTGAGCTTTAATTATTGTATTATACATACATACATAATTATATGAGAATACTTACAATTTATACTCTTTATGTAAAGAATTAAAATGAACCTCAAGATATTAAAATTTATATTTTCAACTAGCAATATGATTTCTATAATTTATATATGCACATACATACATATGTACATATATACAAATGTATAGATAATAATGTGTATAAAGAAATAAGTAACCAACAAAAAGGTGCAAGACAGGTTATATTTGACAAATATAACTGGTACTAGTAATAAATATTACAGTCCATAACCGATTGTTACATTTATTAAGTTCGTTCGATGGATAATACATTTAAAGCTGCATAATTTAAATATAAATAGCATAAAACATACATACTACTGTGCCTAAAACAAAGGTGACATTTGAATTTAAACTGCGCGCGTCGAAGGATTTGGAGAATTATTTTTTTTAGGTTGGTAGTACTGTCAGTCACATTTATGTCAAATTTCATGTCAAAATATTCATTAGTGTTTGAGATACGTGTCGTTTTGTGAGCTGCTAAAAGTGAGTTTTTCGTTTTTTGCGATGTCGAAATTTGTTGAGCAAAGAATTTGCATTAAATTTTGTGTACGGAATCAATTTTCTGCTGCGGATACATTGAGGATGGTGCAGAAAGCCTTTGGTAATGAGGCTATGTCTAAAAAAAATGTTTACAAGTGGTATAGTGAGTTCCAAGCCGGCCGTGAACGTGTCGAAGACGAAGAGCGTCCAGGGCGACCATCAACCTCAACCGACGCAGCTCACGTTCAACAAATCAAAGATTTGGTGTTGAAAAACCGTCGATTAACAATTAGGGACCTTGCTGATGAAGTTGGCATATCGAAAGACTCAGCCAATACCATTTTGAAGGATGTTTTGGGCCTCAAGCGCGTCAAATCTCGACTGGTACCAAAAACATTGAATTTTTTGGAAAAAAGGCGTCGCGTTGAAGTGTGTGAAACAATGCTTTCCGACTACCCGGGTGTCATGAAATGCTTTATTACTGGCGATGAGACTTGGATCTATGCCTACGACCCCAAAACAAGCTATCAATCGAGCGAATATCGTGCCAAAAGAGAGCCGAGACCAAAAAAAATCGCGCCAAAAGTCGCTCAAAAATCAAGGTCATGTTGACTGTTTTCTTCGATTATCGTGGTGTTGTGCATTATGAATTCCTTCCAACCGGTCAAACAGTCAACAAGGAATATTATTTGAATGTTATGCGTTATCTGATCTGGTGCGTGCGACTTCTGGCTGTTCACCAAGCTCAAAAGACCGCTCCAGGGACACCGTTTTTATACGATAGAGGAGATTCAAGCCGCAGCGAAGACGAAACTGAAGGCCACCCCCGAAAAGTGACTACAACCAGTGTTTCGAAGATTGGAAAATCCGTTGGCATAAGTGCATTGCATCGGGAGGGGATTACTTTGAAGGGGATGAAATTAATTTGGAAGAATAAATAATTTTCAAAATAAATACAATGTCACCTCACCTTTTTTGGGCACAGTAGTATATTACAAATATAAAATTATAAATAAAGCGTTAACTTCCGCTGCATCCACGTATTACCATTCGCAGATGCGCTTCTAAGAGCAGTCTTCTTCTGGGTGTTTCAAAATTTTTGAGAAACTTACCCGTTCGAGGTAACGGGTGATCCAAATAGAGGTACAACTCTCCGGCAGGTTTTGACGTTTTGGAATGACTGGAACGGCCAGGTTGAAATTATACCAAAAATGTATGTGAAAGGAGGGATTTGTTGCCGCCGTTCAAGATCGCTAATATAAAATGTAAAACAATAAAAATCAAAGAAAAAGCGAAATTTAAATATATTTCATAAGAAAGATCGAAAGTCAGTTCGTTCTTTTAATATACCATAAAACCATAAAAAAGGATTCAAGTAGTTTAAAACTTCAATATATAATAATTTAATAAATATCTGGTGTTTTAATTTAAATGCCCAAAAATTCTTATTTTGTTCGATCTGGCTACAATGGAAAATGTTATAAAAAAACGCTTATTTTGAGACGCGCTCACACTGGAATAAGTTGGGCATCCCATTACCCCTGGTCAACATAATCAGCCTACCGAGCTTATTATATTCACAACATCATCACGCATCTTGAGACGCAGCATTCATTATTGGATAATATGTGACCGAATAAACCACATCTAGCACACAGTGAAGAAAATATAACAGCCGTAGCTGAGAGTGTACACGGAGATCGAGGAGAGTCGATTCGACTCGAACTGACGTATAGAACGACTTGTCGCATTTTATGTCGAGATCTTAAATTGAAAGCGTATAAAATATAGCTTATGCAAGAACTGAAGTGGCTCGATCTTCCCATGCGACATGCGAAGTTCCAAAAAGATTCATCGTTTTCGAGCTAAATTTTATTAAGCGATGAGGTCCACTTCTTGCTCAATCTGTATGTAAACAAGCAAAATTGCCACATTTGGGATGAAGAGCAATCTGTAGAGATTGAAGAGCTGCCACTTTATCCAGAAGAAAACAAAGGTTTGGTGTATTTTGTGGGCCCGTCGAGTCATCTGTAAATTTTGTATTGTATCTCAGCTATAACGCTTCGAATATTCTCTTACAAGGCTTCAATCGCTTCGAGCTTATCTGCGTAGACAAGCAACTTCACAAATCCCCACAAAGAATATCACAGCGGTTTTAAATCGCACGATATCGGAGGCTGCCCCACATGGCCATGACCCGAAATAATGTGTTCACCGAAAGTTTCTTTCAATAAATTGATTGTTTCCTTGACTGTATGGCATATAGCGCCGCCTTGTAGGAAAAACTTATCATACCTCCATAACGTTCCCCATTGGCTTCATTTTTGAAGAAACATGGACCATTGCCTTCCTCTGCCCGTAGGGTATACAGTGACTTTTTGCGGATGTAGCGGTGTCGCAACAATGACTTGTGGATTATGCTGACTCCTAATGCGAAAATTTTGTTTATTAACGTACTCATTCATCCAGAAGTTCGCTTCATCGCTGAACAAAATTTTCTTCCAAAATCGGGATTGGTGGTCAGTTGAAATTCGACTCCAATTACTTAAATTTTGTAAGAGGGCAAACTGAGATCTTTCCGCAAAATTTTCTATAGAGTGGATGGGCGCACAAACTCTATAGATATTTCGTCATACATACGAGGTGTGTTCAAAAAGTATCGCGAATCGTAGCTGACAGTTTTCTTCGATTGCAGGGGCGTGGTGCATCATGAGTTCTTGCCACAGGGAAGAACGGTCAATAAGGAATATTACCTGCAAGTTATGCGCAATTTGCGCGAAGCAATCCGCCAGAAACGCCCGGATTTGTGGAAGAAGAAAAATTGGCTTTTGCACCACGATAACGCCCCTGCTCACACACATCGTTGCTTGTGCGCGACTTTTTGGCCAAAAACAACACACTAATGATGCCGCAGCCACCGTATTCCCCAGATCTGGCCCCCTGTGACTTTTTCCTGTTCCCTAAACTGAAGAGGCCCAGGATAGGACGACGTTACGCTTCTCTTGACGAGATAAAGACGGCATCGAAGGAGGAGCTGAAGAAGATAAAAAAAATTATTTTTTGAAGTGCTTCGAAGATTGGAAAAACCGTTGGCACAAATGTATAATATCTCATGCGGATTACTTTGAAGGGGACAAAATAGATATTCATGAATAAATAAATAATTTTTGAAAAAACACAAAATTCGCGAAACTTTTTGAACACGCTTCGTACATCATTCCTATAAAACAACACTTTTTCTGTGAGACATTTATGGGGTTTTTTGTATGAGTGTGCTACATATTCTCTGTAAACCTCATTAATGCATTATATTTTTTCGCTTATAAGCGACCCAATACACACTTGTTGTAGAGAATACTTGTACTTACGAGTATATATGGCGAAAGCTAATGATTGAGAAAGCTTACTAAAAATATTATTCCAAAAACCTTTTAATTTTTTTATACTGTATTTTAGTATTTTACCAAAAGTTTCATCAACCAGTTGTCACAGCAGTTTTGTAGATTCCTTGAATGACTGATATTAAGATTTTGAGGGGTTCACAATTTCTTTGGATTGTAATGCCTCTTTAGGCTTACAAAAATCGATGATATTTTCAAAATAATTTATATGTATCGTATATGTACATATATTTGTATATCCAATAATGTTGCAAAAATTACTGGCTTTAAACAACATTTTGACCCCTATCACATCTACAGCGATGGCATGTGAGAAATCAATTCCGGTTGCAATTCAACTATTGTTTTTATGGCTATTAATACACGCTTTGTGCATACGTATGTATATACTATATAGGTATATATAAACATAAAATGTCAAACAATGATACAACTACATATTACTTGACTAGTGAACAATAGAAAATGTGGATGTTGCATGTGTCAATCGCTGATTTGCGATCATTTCCTAAAATACAAAAGCCGACAAATCGGCAAATGCATATTTTACGCTTTTAAAGATAAATAATAAATTAGATTTGTACAAAATATACATATGTATATAAGTCTAGTTAGAAAAGAAACCGTTTATAATAGTTATAAATCATAAAATGGGTTTCAGAGCTATCTTTCTACTCCTAAACTGCTTATATACATACATACAAACATACATATTTTTCTATGAATAAATAATATTATTCAACAGTAAAAATGGCTTGTATTTTACTCCATCGCTTACGAATCGACAATCAAAGTCACGTCTCGAACCCCAGCAGATAGCCAACAGATGAATGAATCTCGGTTGCTTGCCACAAAGGTTGTCCAGCTGCAATGGTCTGTGATTTACAAACATACAATCATAAATATACACTAAAACACATAAAATATAGTTGAGTTGCCTGTAGTGCTGTTTAATAACCGTTGCTACCGCTGCAATCGATTATTGCCGGTCACAGTTGTTGCAACAGTTGCAATGGAAGGAAACGCTTCCACATAAACGTGGAAGATACACTCTCGCACCGCTCAATGAGTCGTTGAATTATGAATGGTCGTAGCAAAAGCACAAATTGCAATTTTAAATTGAAAACGAAAAATACTATATTATTACAATAAAGCAACAACAACCACAAGCGCAGCAGCAAATAAAGCACTGATGGCATAATAATATGAGGTTTCGCATATCACCGCAGTTTTGCAGAAATTACACCGATTGTGTGCTGTTCGGTGAGTGAATTTCGTTGCGAAAAGTCGCAGGTTATTGGTCCGTGTGCTGTTTGCGGTGGCAGCGATGAATAGCTGATAAAACAGTGATGATGGGGTTTGATCACTTTTCGCGTAAGTGTCGGTTCGTGGTATCACATGTTATCTCTGGGGGCGTGTGGTGGAAACTGATTTCGAAATCTGATGAATTAGTGGTCTAATGTTAAGTATGGAAAGACGAAAAATTAGAGTTAGTAGATTTCCGTATTTTGTGAGGTTATGTGATGATACAACCTTTAAACCATTAACCTGAATTTACCAGCTGAACAGCAGGCTGGAGTCAAATTTCTAGGAAAGTAGTCGGTTGTGTTGTGTAGAAGTTCACGCAAGTGAGGAAAGTTCTCTGATCACCATTCACTTGGAAGTGGCCAGAAACGATTCTTTTACATATGACTCAAGCAGCTCACGACTCCGGTCTTTAACCAAGTATCCTCTAGGTAGCCTAAGAACATCCGTTTGCAGGCGAACTAAAGTGAGAAGGCGAAACATCCCCTACATAGTGATGTGCGCTGGGCTTGGGACCCGCCACGTAAAAAAACACCCCCAATGAAAAGTGTCAACAAACACAAGGAAGGTTCGACGTCGAGAAACTGCAATCACAACAGACAGTGAAGCGATTTTCTACTCGGCTTGCACTCCTGCTCTCTGATAGCACTCGTCAAAAACTCGGTATAAGGGCATTGTGGGACGGCATTTCAAACTACTTACGTACAGTTGCAACCGAAATCTGGTACGACGAGGAGTGTTATGTCGCAGCGGAGAGAAAACAGACTGTCTACCTCGCAAAGTTGCGATCAACCACAAGACGTGCGCGATGGAATAGACACCGAGAGTTGAAGAGGGAAGCGAGACGCATTTGCAGACAGAATGAGAAAGAGGCCGAAATGCGTGAGTACGAAGAGCTTGATAAGCTGGCCGACAGGGGGAATTCTCGAAAATTCTACAAAAAATGTGGCGGCTTACAGAAGGTTTCAAGACCGGAGCATACTCTTGTAGAATCCCCAAAGATGATCTAGTTACCGATACTCAGAGCATACTTAAATTATGAAGGGAACACTTCTCCAGCCTGCTGAATGGCAGTGAACGTGCAACGCCAGGAGAAGGCGAACCCAATTCCACAATCGATGACGATGGAGCAGACGTTCCATTGCCCGACTATGAAGAAGATCGAATAGCAATTACTCGCCGGAAGAACAACAAAGCGGCGACAAACAAATAAGGAGCATGCATCAGCTTCTTTGTAAAATATGGTCAGACGAAAGCATGCCCAACGATTGGAATTTAAGTGTGCTACGCGCAATTCATAAAAAGGGGTCCTCACAATCTGCGCCAACTACCGTGGGATAAGCCTCCTCATCATAGCGTATAAGGTTCTATCGAGCGTATTAAAGCCCACCGTCAACAAACTGATTGGACCTTATCAGTGTGGCTTTAGACCTGACAAGTCAACAACAGACCAGATATTCACCCTGCGCCAAATCTTGGAAAAGACACGTGAAAGCAGAATCGACACACACCACCTCTTCGTCGATTTGAGTTGAGCAACACCAAAAGCTCCATCAGGATCGCCGAGCCCTTCGATTCAAAACGAGGTTTCAGACAAGGCGACTCCCTGTTGTGCGACTTCTTCAATCTGTTGCTGGAGAAAATAATTCGAGCTGCAGAACTTAATCGAGCAGATACAATCTTTTATAAGAGTGAACCTTTGCTGGCTTATATAATATTGACATCATCAGCTTCAACCCCGCGCCGTCAGTTCTGCTTTCTCCAGACTGGACAAGGAAGCAAAGTAAATGGGTCTGGCAGTGAACGAGGACAAGACGAAATATCCCCTGTCATCAAACAAACAGTCGTCGCACTCCCGACCTGGCGCTCACGTCATTGTTGACAGTCATAACTTTGAACTCGTAAATAATTTCGTCTATATTGGAAGCTGCCACCAGTTGGTGACACCACCAACAATGTCAGCCTGGAGATCCAACGTAAGATAACTCTTGCCAACAGGTGCTACTTCGGACTGAGTAGGCAATTGAGAAGCAAAGTCCTTTCTCGACGAACAAAAATCAAACTCTATAAGTCACTCATAATTCCCGTCCTGCTATATGGTGCAGAGGCTTGGACGATGACAACAACTGATGAGTCGTTATTGCGAGTTTTCGAGAGAAAAGTTCTGCGGAAGATTTATGGTCCTTTGCGCGTTGGCCACGGCGAATATCGCATTCGATGGAACGATGAGCTGCATGAGATATACGACGACATTGACATAGTTCAGCGAATTAAAAGACAGCTGCGCTGGCTAGGTCATGTTGTCCTGATGGATGAAAACACTTCAGCTCTGAAAGTTTTCGACGCAGTACCCGCCGCGGGAAGCAGAGGAAGAAGAAGACCTCTACTTCGTTGGAAGGACCAAGTGGAGAAGGACCTGGCTTCGCTTGGAATATCCAATCAGCGCCACGTAGCGAAGAGAAGAAACGACTGGAGCGCTATTGTTAACTCGGCTATAATCGCCGAGTCGCTTAAAAACAATACTATGCTATGCAGCTTTGCTATGACTTCGATTCTTCTTCTAGAACAAAGCTTAACAGAATGTGATATGCCAAGGTTGAAAGGCATAACCTTTTAGAACAAAAAATGGAACTCTTTCTCAGTATTAGTATAAAAACTGCCATAATTTATATAGTATTCAGTTTTTTGCTTAGGTTTTATTCTTCTTTTTATTCATAAGACTAAAAGCTTTAGACATTAAAAGTTTTTCCCAATATTTATAATGAAAGTAAATTTGTGGACAAAAATTTAGTTTGAGGTTGGGAGTCCAAAGTTAGTACTTCGCGAAAAATCGATATATATTCTAATCACTAGATCCTTAAATATAATCTTTGACTGTTCTAGTCTCTATGTATCATGACTTCTAGCAATTTTGAGTTCTTAATATTGAAGAAAGATTTCAGAGAATAGATAGATAAATCTCCTACCAACCTAGGTTACAGGTTGAAAGCTCGAACTCTAACAAGGATCTCATTTGAACAGGTTATAAGTATTGGGTCCATTACCACAATGAATTCCTATAAAATTCATCATAAATACCCTAAAAAAATCGATGAAGCGCTTTGAGCCAACCACAGATTTGTTGAAGCGGCTAATCTTAAATCACTTTCTCAGGTAAAACTTTCACAGTTTGTCTCTGATTGGATTTTTTGCCTTAAAGCATCCATGCCTCTTGTACAATGTCCAGTAGGAACTCTTACGATTGCGGCAAGATAAACTTTGGACAGAGTAAGTAAGCCAGATGGATCCAGCAGTCGCGCAGTGGCTGGTCGTCAGCCAACGCCTGCTAAGTACTTCCGATAATCATAGATCCAGTGTTGGAATGCAAGATGACAATGGGAACCTATGTATTTAAACGGTAATAAAACTCGCTTGAGCGCTTTATTTGTGCTGTTGGTCTCAAGATAATCTTTTCGTCTATTGATTTTGATTTTGGAAATAGTAAATCCACCTTAATACCTTTTTGTTTAATATCCCTTCTATCTTTATCGGAGCTTTAATTTCTGCGTGAATAACATCGAATGTTTCGAAAATAAGTTATTGTGACTGCTTTACTTTTGAGAAATGTGCTTATGACTTTTCTTCTTCTCATAAACACGAGATACTCGCTTCGACCGATCACTTCTCGCTCTCAGTTTTGTGGCAACCATATGCTTTAATAATACTCATTCAATATAAAAAATGTTCATTTAAAACTGAACTAAACCAGTTTATTTCTGCATCTTTTTAATAATTATTTTAAATTCGAAAACTTTTTACTCCAAACTTGATCCGTCCGTGGCCATCACCGGCCACTCCCAAATACAGTCAATGCTCGCATTGCTTCGCTGCTTTTGGTGAGCGCGGCTTTTATACAGTTATTTAATCGATATATTTGACATGATAGTTTTCAATGATAACTATTTTTTAGGTAGCAACGACAAGTAAAATTGTAATAATTTTTCACGAGCTAACAATTTCACAGTTTATCTATGCATACTTATGTATATACCTGTATGTTCATATGTTTGAGGATACATAATTATATAGTATACATACACACATACACATATACTTATATGCAGACATGTGAAAAAAATAAATAAATTGTAACAATTTGTAATCATTCCTCTGCAGACTACCGCTTTTGCTGTAATAAATTGTTGTTGCTCAAATTTACCAGCTTCACAAATATGTTTGGGTATGTGTGTCTGTTTGGGCTTTCATGCATGCCCAGCTGCAAGTGTCTACATATGTTTGCGCAAACTGCAAACAAACACTGACTGCACACTCTGTTTCGTAGTGTTTAACATGAAATCTCAACGATTTTTTCAGCTACTTGAATTTTTCCATTGCACTATTTATTTTTTATACTTATTTGCTATTATTCTTTTTTTTCTTACTATAATTTTTTAGCGTGTTTGTGTTTGTGGTTACTTCATTGTTTACACTCTGCTTTGGTTGCATATTATAGTTTTTAGATTTTATGCTTTATTTTTCCATATGATTGTTGTTTTTGTACTCGTATGCGCGTTTGCGGCGAGTAAAAAACTCCTACATGCGTTGTTGACCAGCTGCTGGCACATTGGGAATTAAGAAATCATAGTTTGTCAGCAGTTATTATTATTATCCTACTTTTTTATCCAATATTTTTTATTTTTTTTCATGAGTTTACTTTCCTAATGTTGTTGTTGTGATTGCAAAATTTTCTATTTTTCACATTGTGAATTGCAGTTGTTGAGCCACCACGCATTTAAATTTGGAGATGAGGATGTTTTTGAAAGTGCTATCGGTGGGTCCATGCGGTGGGAGCGTTGACTGTAACTTCGAGCATCAAGTTTTTCTTGACTTCAAATTTTGATTTCCCAGTTAATTAAACAATTGTTTTGTGCTTCATTTTCGACCAGTTTTTGAAACTGTTGATCCAGTGAAGAAGTTTGGTGAGAGATTATAGACTCACCTCCAATGCAGTGTTGTTATAAATTTTTTTTCCTTCTATATTATCTGAGTTATTCTCGGCTATGTTTCTTGTACAGAAGACATATTGCCTGGTGTTGATCTATTTCCACAATGGGAAATAGCTAATATTTCTAACTTCTTTACTAAATAAAAATACTCAATTTTTTTTTTAGTTTTTCACTCATCAAGAAATCTGCAAAATTAGCACATAATCGTTGCCTACATTTAAGAGCGCAACTTTTCTATAAATACATATTGTAAATATTTTGAAGTGAAACTTCGCACTAACGCGTCTGCCAGTAGGGATGACGTGATTTTGACAGCTCGTGGCAGCATTTTTGGTTAACGGATTTGGGTGAAATTTTGGTCAATGTGATCATTAAGGTTTGCTTTTTCATTAAGAGTATAACGCTTATTACACAAATTATCATTCTCCGGTGTCAACATCTCAGATGACACCCTTAACGACTTGGTCCACAAACAAAATTTCCGTTTTTGGAGTGAGCCAAATCTTTGTGCTATTGAGGAAACGCGAATTTTTTGTTTTGATCTTTTCTTTGGGTGTGTTTTTTTACGTGGCGGGTCCCTAACCCAGAAGGGCTGATTCGCCTTCTCAGTTTAGCTCGCCTTCAAACGGATGTTTTTTGGCTACTTAGAGGATACTTGGTCTAAGACCGCGTATCTGTGAGCTGCTTAAACCAGAGAACTTTCCTCATGACTCCATTCTCACTCGATTGCGTTATCAAAAGTTGAACATTTGGAGCGTATTGTGGTACGCCGGCATCATTAGACTTTAGTCTTTCGAAATTTGGTGGGAAATGCCACAAAAAATCGTTAAATTAGGAAATTTCGTTCGAACTTAGTGTATGTTTTGAATCAGGATAGCAGATAATTGATTTATTAATATTTATTTCAAAAATAGTTTTCGTACTTCTATCCTCAAGTACCGGATTGAAAATTTAAAAATAGTTTTTTAATCACAAAAACTCGATTAAAATAATTTACAAATTTTGAGTCCCAACAATGCTACCTACATATGTATATACTTGAGACTTCAGCATCCCCATTATATTGAGTTTCCCGCTGCCTAATTTGGTTAAGTGAACCTCAAAGATAACCTTGTTTAATAATTTCATAATTTCTTGTAAAGTGTTCAAAAACCCAAAGCGATCTTACATTTCCAAGTTGGACACTATCCGTTGCAAAAACTGAGTACACATATATGTATGTATATGTAAATGTATTTTCCTTTGACACAGTTAGTCAATATTATCTGGAATTTTTAATTAACCATGCAGTTTTAAAAAATAATATTATCGAAGATAACGCATTACTTTACATATTTCAATATCCCACCTCATGGATAATCTTCGAAAATTTCACTAAAAACAATTTATTATGCCTCCAATTTCTTTCATTTCCCTTTCCAACAAATTTTCTTCCATTTTACCAGCAATTTGACTGCTAATCAAGCAAATTTAAAAATTAAACGAAAAATGAATTTCAGTTTTGAGATAAAGCTTTAATCATCGCCATTGAGTGTTTGCAATAAAAACTAATATTTGCTGATTTCAATTTGTCTTGCAGCCATTAAATTGTTAATTGCTAATCAAGCAAACGCCTAGTCGCTTGGCAGTTGAAAAAAAAAAAAAAAAAAAACTAAAACACAAACGAAATATGCGCATGCGCCTCTATTTTATCGTCTCCAACACTATGGGAGGTGCAAAAGTAATAAATTTATAGATACTTCATAGGCATTAAGCTACTGAGATTTGGATGAGAGGTGTATTTGGTTAGTAAGTGCGTTTGTGTTGGAAAAAGCAGGCTTATTGGTTGTTTGAATTATATGTGCACAACTGTTTTTGTACTGAAATGAATAAAAAGCGGCATTAAAACTGAATTCAATACATTTCTTTAACACATTTTTTTAATATCACTAATGCTTTTTAATATTCTTGTACTTATAATATTCCAATATGGATGGTTTATGCTTTTTGTTTGCGCTTAAGAGCACTTATTTTTATTGTGGATTTCCGGTATTACTTCATGCTTTTGAAGAACCCGAAAATTTGAGTCAGTGTTAATCTTCTTGAACCGACTTTATTTTTCAAAAATGTCTTCAAAATGTTATTAGGTCTGGTGAAGCCCGCTTTTCATGTCTTTGTTCATCTCACATCCTGAGATGTCTTCAGTATCAGATAAATCTCCACTAATATTATTTTACAATCTTTGATTAATATTCGTTGTACTTTAAACTATTACTGAAGAGACGACCTTTTTTAAACAGATTTACGAACAACTATGCCCAGTTTCATGGCTAAACTTCTTCTGGCTATTAGAAAACCTAATACATCCTTTTCAAGTTATAAGAATACTAAACGGAGGGAACTTCATTTGATTTAATGAATTTGACTATTGTCTCTCTTGTCACTTTTCGAGGGAAGCTTAAGTTAGGTCGTAGGGTTGATCCAAATTCGATGGATCTCATTCGGACAGTTATTTGTCTTTTGTTCTACCCCAAAAGTCCTAAACCTGGCCAAGTTTTGAGCCTGCCTTAAGTTTATTAAGCCAGTAAATTTCGATCCCAGTCACTTCGATGGTTCTCTGAAGGTGTGTATACCAACAGTTTTCAATCTTAGTCTTACAAATGTCCGAAAATAGAGAAGAAAGTAACAATATGATTCCACCGCACCTTTCTCCATACAGCTTTGGCAAAGAGCATTCGACAAAATATTATTCGGACCGCTTATTTCTTTCGAAATCCAGTAGGATATGCCGTTACCATCAATGTGAGCGTTAAAACATCATGTTGACGCACATTTTTCCTCGGCATTTAATGAAATCGACGCGGAAGAGATCAATTCCCAACAAGACGGTGCGCCGTCTCATGTTTCACGTCTAAACATGGACACATTGCGAGCGAGTTTGGCGATTCGTTAATTTCGAGAAATTGTCCAGTCAAATAGTCGCCAAGATCAAGCGATTTTACGTATTTAGATTATTTTCTCTGGGAGTATTTTAAATCAAAGGTTTACTTGAATCAACCAGCAACGCTCGAGGAACTCGAAGACAATACTCAGGGCAATATAGCCGAAATTCCGAAATATTTAGTTAAACCGCATTCCGAAATATTTAGAATCGGGCAGTGTCCAGTCAGAACACCGGCATTTCCGACGAGATTGACTCTCCTAAGTGCGAGTAGTTCGGAAGAACGAGATAACGATTTCAATCTGGTTATTCACTACAAAAATTTCCGATGAAAGTAATATTTCAAACTTTTATGTAATTCGCTTAAGTCGCTTAGACATAAAAGAATATGAATCGTTGAAGGCTTTGTGATGAGACTCGAAGAGGCAATTTTATATTTTGTATATACAATGCTGACGAATTGACAATACTGGATCGGTATGAATCTGGTTCCTTTTCAAATTCGCGAATCAGTATTGCTCAGTATTCTAAATGTTCCCGTGAGCTTGGTGAGCTTCCAGGAAGATAAGATAAGAAAAATTGTACTTTCTCTAAAAGAAACACCTGTATGATATGCTCTCCAACATAGTGCTTTGCTTAAAACACCCAAGAGCTCTCGCATAAATTTGAAGCAATAACAAACAATGTCTTCTTGGTGAGTGTGTAAATATATTTGAAAGTATGCAGTTGTAATTATTATCACGTCTACAAGAGACTTCATTAAGTGCAGGAACCTTAATTGTTACGAATTATTACAATTCTTTTGTGCTACCAACCTTCAACTGAAACTATTCTCTCCTCAGAGCAACAAGTTGTACTGGCGTTGTAGTCATATTCTTAAAATGGGCTGCCATGTCATAAACATCAAGAACTTCAGTCTCTAGCTCATCGCTAACAGTAGACACGAGCTTCTTTACTTATATACGAGCTGCATGTCCGTCTCTTTAACAATTGTAGGTAGTTTACAATTATATTGTCGCCTCGTTAACTTTTCCAGCTTTCTTTTTAAACAAAGTCCCATGAAATTGTTGTTGTAATTTCTTTCTGTTTTCCACCTGTGCTCGCGTTATAAGCTTCTTTGTACTCACATCTCTATGTGGGTATATGTGTGCATGTGTCGGCACGTTAATTTTGATGGTACCACCTTACATTACACAGAATCACATTTTCTGTCCCATCATTGTCGCGGAAGTTTATGCTCAGTGAGGCCCAGCGGTTGGCTGGCTGGCTGCTTGTTTAGACGAGCTTAAGTTCAGGTACTTCAGCACTTAATGCGGCTCGTACGAGTATATTCACCTGTTAAAGCACCTGACTGGCGAGCTACTCTAACGGTTCTCACACCTTAAGCTTACACATGAAACAACGGTTCTTATTGTTTCACCTGCGGCGTTGTGCCTCATTGTTGTTGTCCAACTTACGGTCGTGGGTATACAAAGTCATATCGGGGTTTATAGTTTTTACTTTTATTTTAATTCTAATTTAATATTATGGTTTTCCTCATTACACTAGTTTTTGTTGAAATTATGCGGTTTATTACAGATATAGGGAGTTGGGTTGTTGCAGGCTCATTTTCAATTTTTAAAATCTTTAAACTTTGCTAAAATCGAATAGTAATAGTAGATACTTAAAATATTACATATTATAATGTTTATTTTTATTGAAACCACTTTATTTTAAAATTTTTAGCAGAGATTTTAACCTTTAGGCTGTTTTAAAAAATCGATATGTATTATAGTCTAAATTTGAGGAATCAAAGCACTTTTTCTCTGATCAAATTTTAGTATCAGTCTTTATTCCTTCGGTTGTAAATCAGTATGCTTTTCTTTCCTTCAGTGCTATTAAAAAATTCTCCTAGTTCGACTCAAAACTTTCTACTGCTTCTGAAATATCAGATCCACAACAATAGGCATGGTCTACAACTATTTTTTTTCTCAAATATTGATCTTTTATTTAAGTAAAACAAAAACAATAATATTGTTCAAAGTACAGCCGATCAGTATTTCTGTTAGTTTCAGATGTTCTTATCTTTGAGAGTTCCATCCCAAAAGAACTGCACCGACTTGGCGGTAAATAATGAATAAAGCCAATTTTTGATAGCCTGCTCTGATGAGAACCGTATCAGTGAGAGCATTCTGCATCGGGCGGGACAAATGAGAGTGAGAGTGGCAAGATCTGAGCTATAAAGCTTCTCTCTCAGCTGCAATTTTTTAAATAGCTTTAAAATTATCTAGAGGCAATGAGGCCGAGCATTGTCAAGATATAGAATTATTGTCTTGTGTCTAGTCGCGAAATTCGGGCATTTTTCGACAATCGCTCGCTGCAATTTGATGATTTTGTGCCCTCTTTTTCTCCATTTTTAGAAGCATGCTCTTCTAATCCCACCAAATATAAAGTAAAAGCTTGGCATCTTGGATATTCGGCTGTTCCGATGATTTGGCTGGTTGGCAAGGTTTCACATGTGATTTTATGAGTTAAGGGCGAACAGAAGCGTACGTCCGCTTTTCATCACCAGATGTTTCCAACATCAATTCATTTGACTTCCAATTCCCTAGCTTTAGAAAGTATCCTGCTGTTTTCAAACGTTTTGAAAAGGACTCTCAAAGATTTTACGTTGCGAGCTCTTGGCATACCTCTATAATATATACTAATATATGCAGTGGCGTAGCTAGGAGGCGCAACGTCTTGGGGGCGGAAAAACGATCTGCGCTGTTTTTTTTAATTCAGAAAAATACTTCAACAAATTTTTTTACAAAATTTATTATAAAAGATAAAGAATTGTACACTCACAATGTAATAATCTGAATAACAATGAAAAATATTAATTTTTACCCGAATACTCTTCAGTCTTTGAATTTGTCTTATATCTTTTGGCTTATATCTTTCTTAAAAATAGTGATAGAACTTAAAGATGCATTTTCCTAGCTCAATCAATTTCCTGAAAACCCGTATTGCGAGAATTTTAGAAATTCAGAATTTGGCTTCTAGTTCCTAAATTTTACATACTTAATATTGGAGATATTTTGTAAAAATTCACTTTTGTTCGAACCACCTTATGAAACTTGTAGGTAGATGAATAGATAAAGGGGGCGGCAGAACATCATTGGCACTGGGCGCCCGAAGTTGTAGCTACGCCACTGAATATGTGTAAGCTTACGTAAGGATCTTATTGGTTACCTTAAAGAAATTGATCCAATCCCAACTTCCTAAAAATCTTCATCAAAAGTTATTTTCACTTTTAAGTCAGCTTTAATCTTATAAAATCTTCATTAGGTGGTACCGTACTATTTTACCTCGATTAATAGTTCGTGAAATTCCATTTCGTCAGATATTTGATCACTCAATTTTTATATGCCTTTTATCAGAAAGAGTCAGAGTGTCGAAATCTTGCTTCGTTTCACAAAAATTGTATAATGGCAAATCGATCACTCGAATAAATAATGGGTGCACTTGCACTGGGACCATATGGCCTAGCACTCTAACCAATTCCAGGAGCTTGCTGAGCGCGCTGAAGGTGATGTGAACCCTATCCATGTACATGGATCCAAGGGCCTTGAGATAAATGGAGCTCTTTAAATACTCTCCTGTAGAATAACTTTGTTCTTGGTTTTACATGTCATATCTTGGAGTATATTTCGGTCGTAAAAGAGTTCGAATAAAGTACATAAATTAGCTTTTTGCCGACTATTTAATTCTTATAGAACTTCTACTAGCTGGTTTCGAACTATAGGCGTCATTACATAATTCATATAAATCCATTTGATGAGCTATTCGTTCCTTAAATTTCTATTAACATAAGGACATATTTTCTAATTCTCTAATGGGGTCTAATATCTCAAATTAATACTCACGTTTATTCAACGAATAGTCATTCAAAAGATACCCATTTTAGCCCACTTGCAGGTGCGACGTTATTTTTATTGCTTTCAACTTTTCCTCAAAGAAGTGCACCAATTTCCCCCCATTTCCTGACACATTTTCTGTCGCGCGAGTTCACATAATCGGCTGCGGAGAAATGCTTAGATATTTACGTAACATTTACACTGGAAAACGTATGCATTCAAACTACCAGCACACTCGTAGTTAGGCACATGAATAAAAGTTTATTAATGTAGTGAACCCAGCAGTAACTTGTGCATTTTTAGTTTGTGGTGTCTGCTTCAGACTTATGAGCTCCTAATGCCTGATCGGTCAACAATATTGGCAGTTGTTGTGTGTTCAATGTTAAAATTGTATAAAGTAAGAAATATATATTAAGATATCTTGTTTAAGCTCAACATTTCTTGGTCTGGCTTGTCTCTCGAATGTTGTCGAATTGTTCTGTATTTATACTATCGAAACTGTCCGCACAGTACTGCTTTGCTGATCTCTTTGACTTTATGGACAAGTTAGAAATTCCTGTAACGTTTTGCTTCGAGCTTTCGACATCGCATGGGCTCGCCTCTACTATAATATAGTATTATACTGGACAAAGGTGAGACCACTTTTAGCTAATTTAGATTATTTGGATGTCGAATTTTGAACTTTTTCAACACTTTGATCAGCTCATAAGTGCCTATAAGAGAAATTTATTTAGTTTTACGACTTGTCTAGACTTAACCACTCTTCCATCGCACGCGGTATCAAACTAGTTATATAGTATAATGGAGTTGTGTCAACTTTTACCGTGGTAATATGCAGAGTGATAGCGTGCTTATTTTCCGTTGTGGTAAGGAAATATTGGCGCAATCGCGCTGACGCGTGTGTAACTTACGTAAACGTGCGAATTTATATTTTCATTTAGTTGACTGCTTTGGCTGATGTCTTGCGCATTTTGGCGCTTTTCATTATGCGCTTTCAAATAAATATGTAGCGGCGAATGTTTATAACTGTACGCGGTCGTGCGACGATTTTTATAACTGCTTCCCGTTGGTCTAAACCAAAATACTCATTCGCAAATATTTTTGCAGAACTTTAGGCCGAGTTTTGCCGACCACTTGGGGCGCCTGAGCTGAAATGAGCATAGAAGTGTAGGCTTCTTTAGTACCAATTGCGCCCCTGAGATTTGAGAAGTAGCGCCTAATTTCTGAAACATACATTGCTATATTACTTGCGTCTCAATTAAACGCTTTTGTTTTCGAACCTCGTTTCTATGGTCTGCATGCCATGTACGAACACAACTGACGCGTTAGCCATTACAGCCAAACTACATGGCTGTTTACATCTTGGCTACTCGTTTGTTGTTTAAAAAATTTATTATTTCATATTTGATTTTATTTTTGTTGTTGCCATGATTAACATTAAAGAGAAATGTTACATTAGCGGCCGTTCTTCCGAGCGACCCATCGCCAACACCAGCACAGGTAGCGTATGTAATATGCAATGCACTGGCTTGTCACCGCGGCACAGGCAACGCGCGACAGCGTTGAACCAGAAACACGCCATCACCGCCAGCAAGTCGACACAATAGTCGAATAAACAAATGTTGGCAGCTGAAAAACAAGTGCCATTGCAAAATCGCACAAAACGCTTGGCCGCCACCGTCACCGTCGCTGCCGCTGTGGCAGAGCGAACGAACCAATTAATGTTAGCCAAGCACACACCGGAAGCAATTCACCAACTGATCCGCTGCGGCGAAATGGCGTGCCGCTGGTGACTTGGTCGAAATTGTTGGTGCGCGTGTGCGCTGCTGTTTTGGCTGGAGTTGAGCATGGAGCACCGCGCCGCTTGCTGTCGAGCAATGTGAAGTGGGTGCTTGAAGCGCGACGACGCGTTGCATGCCACTTGAATATTGACTGAATTTAATCAAACAAAAGTTGGTTATGCATGTGTGTTTGTTGTGGTAGAAACCAGGTTTTCCACATAAATGCAATATATCAGTGTGGCTTCGTATGCATGTATGAAACGAAGTTTCGTGGAAAATGAAGCACCAAAACAAATTTAACTAAAATAAAATGAAGTAAAGTGAAGTAAGCTCCCATGAAGTCGAAGTTGTGCGCATGCGCCGAGTGGCTGTTGCGCTTACCGTGTTGCGAAAACGCTTTCTTGGCTGAAATCCTAAACAATATATTATATTTATTATTTTAAGGGCAGCTGTGATTTTGAAATACTTTTGTACCTGCAGAGTGGTTTTCGAGCACATTAGGGTTGTTCAAATATTCATGTGTAAAAACGAGGAATATTAGCTTTCTTTCGGACAAACCATACTAGACATTTACCTAAATAGACGAATGTAATTCACTTTTCCCGCTAAATAATATCCGAGTGAAAAATTGGATATTGATTATATTGATTCAACCATTCACAATGCTTATTCGGCTCGCCTGTAATGCCAGTAAGTTCTGATCTGCAGCCTTTTCGAGAGTTGTAGTATGGTATTTATAAACAGTGTGAGGAGCATGCGTGTTTCCCTTCGATGCCTTTGCACATGATCTTGGTGGTCATGCATGCCCTTAATGCATTCCGTCTAACTCTGATTTCTCTGTCAACTCTTTTAGAAATTTCATTGAGTTTCGTGTTTAGCGACTTGCGTACTTCTTGTACTAGTTCGGTAGTCAGATGGATGGGACATTTGATATTCTCATCACCAGTGGCCTGGAACCCAATATACACGTACTCGCATTCTGGCAGCCACCACATCTACAGCCTCCCTGATTCTAAGAACATTCTGTGACGTTTTGCGATATGAGTCTATTGCCTTAATTGCCGCTCGGCTATCGACGAATACTTATATTGATGTTCTTTATCTGATTTCCTGCATTTTCAATTATATCAGCAGCCCTCCTAACCGCAAAGACTCTCGCCTGGAAAATACCCCAGTATTCCTGCGGTGTGTATGTGGGCCCCGAATTGCATCGGAGAACTTTTTTCTGCTTACACCTGAAATGGATTTGTGGGCAGTCGAAGGCATTTAAGAAAAAGTGCAGTGATATTTTTGACGTTTTTTCACGATAGAAGCTAAGAGGGAGAGTAGGAGATGAAGTCTCCTATCGGGAGCTCTCCATAAACTCTAATTTCAGGCTACCAGATCACAGTAGCGTCTTTTAAGCGGATGTGACTTGCATTAAGGTAGATGTACTACTCCGAAGTGCAGCTTCCTTCAGGGAGGTGTCCATGTCACTCCTATAGCCATGCGGTTATTCTGGGTTTGAGCGTCCAAAACTTGTCCACGAACGAATGAACTTGTTGGCAATAGCATCAAACTTCTTCTATATTAGACTTGTATGGTTGCACGGTCACAGCGGAATCGCCGGAGGCTGCAAAGCTTACTAGGAATAGCATGCTTACCCCTATGTCATACGATTGGAATATAGTCGGTTTTTCGATTTACTCCTTCAGGCTAGAGCTGGACCTAAGGACCTCTACGGAACTCAGCAAGCGTTGCTCAACAACCAAAACTTGTGCGACTGTGCGCCTGTGTGACTCTTCTGGCTCAGAATGAACAGTAAGAGATCCTTCGAACTGTCTGCTCTTTGTTTTGACTGGACACGTCTGGTAAGAGTACACGCGGTGCAACTAAATATTTTGTTGAACATTGAGGAGGGCGAGGTGGAATCATTTCATCAATCTCACCTTTATTGCCCGGCTTTCGACAGACTGAAATTAGAATATCTCGGTAGACATATTTGCGGTGAATCTTGCGAATTGGGCTGGGATTGATATTGACCGCCTTAACTGCCTTGTGGTAAGCTCAAAACGCTACTGTCGAACTATGTGGATCTGATGATCCTCTTTTAAGAGTTTATGGATAACACAAACGACTAACAGCTGTACAAAGGTGATTCATCGATGAGGATCAACCTTACGACCTAACTTAGTCTCTTCAAAATTTTGGAATCTTCCAAATATAAATTTTTTTTTCTGGATTCAAACATTCCTTCATTGATACATGCGCACATATATCCCTTTCTAGTTTTCCTGGTTTCTGCCACTAGGCGCCTTTGCGCATGCGCACTCGCGCCCAAAAATACATTTTTATATTTAAATGAACTAATGTGCACATAAATAAGTATATACTCGTATGAGCAAGTATTAGGTACTCAGTCACTAAGCCAGTGTGTCGCCAAGTTTACACAACAGCGACTAGAAATAGATGCCGCGCATGCGCCTCATGCTCGTAAAGCTAATCACGATTTACTCACTTTTGGCTACCTAAAACAAAAAATATAGAAATTATTTGTGTGTGCGTGCAAAAATTTTAGCAATAAACATGCAATGGAAAAAAACGCCAGTTAAATAAAAAGTGCTAAAAAAATTCCAGTAGCTGAAGTTGTAACTCCTCTGAAAAAATATCAACAATCTGCGCATTATATTTTATTCGGCTTTTTGTTTTCAGGTTTTCTTACGACTGTCCATTTCAATTGCAGTGGCATTTATTTTTAAGCATAAGGCCATTTCATTTTACATACGCGTACATATGATTATATACATACGCAAGTACATATGTACAAGTGTTGGTGGGTATGCCTTCAATGAGTACTGGTTCAGTGCGTATTCGTCCATGAGTCGATACTCCTATAATAACCAGTTATATTTGCGATTATATCTTGTTGGTGATATCACGAAATCACGCATGCGCGCACGCACACACACACCTTGTGGACCCACTATTAATCCAAAGTGTTATAAGTGTTGCCAGTCCAGTTCAGCGAACACTGTCGTGCCAATGTCCAGCACGCGCCATTAATTTTTGGGTCCTAACCTTTTTTCTGCCCGTTGATATATGTATGTATGTTTGTAGCTTATTAACTGACACAATTACGTTTGTGAATATGTACATACATATGTCTGATAATTGGTTGAAAAAAATTAGTTAAACATTTTTAAGAATATATAAATTTATTTAATAATAAAAATATTAAGTACAATGTACACAATTTTATTCCAAATGGTTACATTTTGATTTCACACAAGCCCTCAAGCGATTCAACAATTGTTTAATAGCTAAATTCCAGAGGTGTACTCGGCAGCCCATCTTCTCCAACTTTGACCACACTTTAGTTCAAGGAATTCGAATCTGGACCTTCAGACTGCCAATCATCTGCAGCCATGAAACCAGAAATTTTGCTTTTAAGCTCACAGTTTTTTACCTTTTGTGCAGCAGCAGGAGAATGCTCTCCATCGAATAAAAAATATCTTAACTGTTTCACCACGCCATCTAAAACATCCTGTTGGTACACTTTCGCCCCAGTTTTAAGCTCTTTTTTTTTATGAATGTGTAGAGATGTACCATATTTACTGCAGACCTCCCTACCCAACCATTACAGCAGCTGGATGACCACGATGAACCCTTAGAATAACATTTTTTCCGTCTTTGAGCCAATTAAAAGATTCTTTAAAACTGAACATTTTTTCATTTGTAAAAAAGTGCTTTCATGTCGGTTGGCCGCGTGCCACTGAATAAGCCGCTTGTATCTGTTGACCCTTGTTTGCTTTTGTCAGAAGATGACCAGTGGACTGACGATAGGCTTGCATTTGGAGATAATCGCGAATGAGCCTTGATAATTATTCCTCTCACATAATTTTCTGTTTTCTAAAGGGATAAATATCAAACAGTTACAGCACAGAAATACGACGATTATCTATTTTTCTTTTGCTGGCTTTCAGCGGTTCAAAGACTATTATATTTACTGATCAAATAGAGATCTCTGTTTTAATAAACATAATCAATTGTGAACCCTATGCTTCGTAAAAATTGCAATGATTGCTGTCATAGCCAAAGGATCGCGATATTGTTAGAAGAAGATCTAGATTTTATTTATCCTGTCTGATTATTTATTAATTTATTACCTCTTAAAGGGCTTTTCAATCTATCATCTTAGAAAGTTTCAGTGTTTTTTGATTTCGTAAACGACCACAGGCCAAGTGTGTTCCCAATATTGAATATGGATGTAAACTCATCTAACCTAATTTACTAATCAAAGCTCTCTCGCTGACAAATTATATTTTTGCACTAAGTATATAGTTAAGAAGTCCTTTCTGCATAATTAAGCAACCATTCTCATTAATCCTCTTTTCTGTACCAGGCGTCAATCCTGGCTTTGCAACCATTTGTTGAGCTTCACCAAGCTTGGACCACGATCTTTTTCGCACATTATTGTTGTATTTGATCCAATTTTTGTCTCTAGTTACCATTCGCTTCAGAAATGGATCGTTTTAATTTCGTTTCAGCAAAGAAATGTTAATTCGGTCTATTAAATTTTTCACAGACAATTCATGGGTATGCAAATATCGAGCTTCTTTTCGTAAATGGTTCAAAACCGTTTGATGATGAATGTTAAGTTCCTTAGCGATGTCATGGCTGCTTATGCGACGGTCCTGGTCAATCTTTTCCATAATTTCATCAACTTTTTCAACGATAGGTCGACCAGAGCGAGGTTTTACATCGAAATTTCCAGAACGGAAACGAACGAGCCCTTGTTGTTCATTGATGGCTTGCATGGCATTCTTCCCTTTTTTGTAAACAAATTTTAAAATATAGCAAATTTTTCCGTAATTTTCAGTCATTTTTGAATAGTTGTAACTTTTTTTCAACTTCCCGTAATTTAATTTAATGTAATTGGTAGCACTGGATATATACGACCGCAACGACATCTATTGACAAAATACGAAACGACTTTTTCGACTACCCTAAATATTATTGAGTGTGAAGTGATGATTCAACGTCAGATCTGTATAAAAAATTACTTTCTCTTCTATAGTATATAAGATAAAACTGTGACACTTATAAATCGCTTAGTGAAACTGTTGTTTTCTCTATGTAAAGGTCAAGTAGTAGTTAGTAGAAGATTTATATTACCCTAATAGGAGGACCGCTTTTATGTACATAAATAAATTTGATTATATCTTACCTTGAAATTTTGTTTCCCTGATTCAACTAGGATTGAAATGCGTTACTTCTTTAACTTGCCGGTTTGAAATTTACTTCATGCCTTGAATATTTAATATGCAAGAAATGCAAATCCTTATGATCTTCACGATGGGAGCGATATTATTCGACAACCTGCTTTAGCCCAAGTGAACGGAAAAACTAAAATCTTTTGTTGACATCGAGACGCAGCCAGAGTTTACTTCATGTATGTATGTAGGTGCATCGAATTGGCATTAGTAAGACAATATTAATGAAGAAATAACTGCAACCAATGGATGTTTTGATGTATTCTCAGTTAGCTGTGCCAAGGAGGAGTGGTGAGGTATTTTTTCCACGCCTTCATACAAGCACTTGCCAAGCAGGTAGACTGGTGCTTAACGTTGACGTTTTGGTGGATGGCGCTATGCATTTATAGCGTTGGTGGAATATGCTGATAGTTGGTATTTGCGGTTCCGCATTAACAACTCGTTGTGACAAAAGAGCGAGTAAATTTTAAATATCATGCAACTGGCTGCTTAATGTGCATGTGCAACATATATATATATACTAGGGATGTCTAATATGCGATCTAAATTGCGGGATTTTAAATTATGTGGAGACCTAATGGATTTTGTACAGAAAATATTATAGTATCTTCGTTTGCTCCCGAAATTTTGGGAAGAGAAATTGTTTAATAAGACAAATCAATATAAATAAGAACAAGCAACCCTTCCAAAAATGTGCAACTACAAGTACTTGTATAATATTTTTATACCTCGTTTGAAACTGAGTATTTTGTAATGAATTTTGCTGAGCTAACTTTTATTGAAGCCTCCGAGTTTTACACTGACGTTGCCCAAAAAATTATACAAATCAGTAGAACCTTCACTATGATGCTGTTTAGTAGATTTTAAACTTTTATTGCTTCGTTTTTGTGTCGAGAGATAACATACCCCTAATTTTTGAAACAAACTGACGAAATGCGAATATTTAGTCGATTGAAAATTCGGGTAAATTCCTGTAAGTAGAACCGACTATCATGACACTACGATTTCGTGGCATTTGATTGATTTACTGTCCTACCTCAAGAGATTTCACTATAAAATATCGGATCTCCCGAATTCTGAGATTGTCATCCCTAGTACTCACATACTTACATCAACATCTGTAGAAATATACCGCCTTAGCATCTGAGAAAAACTATGCAAAGTGGTTGTATCTACATATTTTGACTTTTAGTTAGTAACATTTTACGTCTGTCATTTGAGCCGCTAGAACGGCAGTTTGTTGGTACGCCTTTGCTTTTTCCTTTTTATGTACAAGTTATTTATATTGTTTTTGTGTGCGAATATCATTTGCGCGGTTAACTCGCATATACTTGGTAATTCTTCAACGGTTCGCGTTTGTTTGCTGCTTTTTTTCGAATAACCAGCAGAAAATTCAGAAATATGTGCGCGGCGCAACGACAACACTGTTGCGGCAGTCGCGGCACAGCGCATTAATAATAATGCAGACCCAAAGTATAATACCAAAGTTCAACTGCTGCAATGACTGCGGCTTTCCGGTGGTTTCATTAGCTCGCTGGAAGTTCGTCGACTTGACGGCTCAGCGGTTGTGACTTCGGTATTTTTTTCAACCCATCCGTGTTGTTGCCGCAATTACTGCTCTAGAAAGACAAACACCCATACAGCTACAGACAGGGGAAAAAACACTGAACCGACTGTCGGTGTGTCGGTGAAACGCTCAGCCAGTCATTGGCTGGGTGTTGAGGGCGTAAGTGGGGTGTTTATTGTTGCGTCAAACCAAGCGCCGCAGCACAACTCATTTTTATTTGTAACTACTTGTGTTTTTGTTGTTATGGCTGTTTTTAGTTGTTGTCACAATGTTGTTGCTCGCAATATTTTATTGCCTCACCTGCGCGCCACATACACAAACACACATAAATTCATGGTATATACAAAATGTTGGCGTTTTGTCCCAGCATTCACCTGCTTTGCGACAGTCAGCTGTGGCAGTTCCACTACAACTCCAACCTCCAACGCTTGTTAGGCAAAAAGTATCGAAGCTGAACGCTTTTGGGGCACTTCATGTGGTTTTAAATGCCTTTGTTACAAATATAAATATGCGAGTACTGATTTTTTATTGCTTTAAATCCATACATACATACAAACATAAATAAATAGTTTTGATGATTTTGTTGTTTTTAGTTGAAATCGTGATTTTTTGCTCGTTTTTTCGGCAGCTGTGACTATTGCGGCTGCGCCATTACCCAATTTCTGTTACAGTCCTCAAAAAAAGACAACAACAATAAAGTGTAAAATAAAATAATAACAATACTTGTGTTGTAATTGTGGTTGACTCAACTGTTGTGGCGTTAAAGGTCAACCGGCTCAATTAGCGTTGACGCTGGAATATGAGTTTTGGCTGTTGTCAACATGGTTTGGCCCAGATTTAGATCAGTTTCATTATAGGTACTTCGATGATGCCTGTGCTTATAGACTGTAACCAGTTGGGCTGAATACACTTGCAACTTATAGGAATAAATCGATCCTACCTCGGCAATCCAACTTAGACTACCGATTGTAGTCTAAGTTAGCCAAAGAACAATCTAAAGTCGTTGTTGTTGTAGTCGGTAGCAAATATTCCTGAAGTAATTTCAAGGAATGGAGCCGAGTTGACAGTACTTAGTAGTGGTGGTTGCCTCAAAGTTCTTTGGGAAAAAAGAGTGAAAAACTCTTAAGTGTCTGAGTCAAGTTTGCTCCATTTTGGTATTTAGTACTTAGTATTTAGTGTTTAGTATTTAGTATTTAGTATTTAGTATTTAATATTTAGTATTTAGTTTTTAGTATGTAGTATGTAGTATTTAGTATTTAGTATTTAGTATTTAGTATTTAGTATTTAGTATTTAGTATTTAGTATTTAGTATTTAGTATTTAGTATTTAGTATTTAGTATTTAGTATTTAGTATTTAGTATTTAGTATTTAGTATTTAGTATTTAGTATTTAGTATTTAGTATTTAGTATTTAGTATTTAGTATTTAGTATTTAGTATTTAGTATTTAGTATTTAGTATTTAGTATTTAGTATTTAGTATTTAGTATTTAGTATTTAGTATTTAGTATTTAGTTATTTAGTATTTAGTATTTAGTATTTAAGTATTTAGTATTAATGTTTAGTATGTTAGTATTTAGTATTTAGTATTTGGTATTTAGTATTTAGTATTTAGTATGTAATATTTAGTATTTAGTATTTAATATTTAGTATTTAGCATTTAGTATTTAGTATTTAGAATCAGTTTTTTCAACTCTTTTTATTGAAGTGGAAATACTGGCACTATTATCCAGGTATTCTTATTTATGTTATCTTCGAACTAAATATCCTATCTTCAGTCTGTTGAAAAATTCGATGCAAAAATGCCCTGACTCTTTCGAGAATAATTTTCGTATCATGAAATACATTATTTCGATAGTTTAGTCTAATCTTAGAATAAGAACTTCCTCACTCACATGAGGGTACCTTGATACGAGGTGTGTTCAAAAGGTATCGCGAATCGTAACTGACAGTTTTCTTCGATTGCAGGGGCGTGGTGCATCATGAGTTCCTGCCACAGGGAAGAACGGTCAATAAGGAATATTACCTGCAAGTTATGCGCAATTTGCGCGAAGCAATCCGCCAGAAACGCCCGGATTTGTGGAAGAACAAAAATTGGCTTTTGCACCACGATAACGCCTCTGCTTACACACATCGTTGCTTGTGCGCGACTTTTTGGCCATAAGCAACACATTAATGCTGCCGCAGCCACCGTATTCCCCAGATCTGGCCTCCTGTGATTTTTTCTTGTTCCCTAAACTGAAGAAGCCCATGAAAGGACGACGTTACGCTTCTCTTGACGAGATAAAGACGGCATCGAAGGAGGAGCTGAAGAAGATAAAAAATGGTTTCTTGAAGTGCTTCGAAGATTGGAAAACCCGTTGGCACAAGTGTATAATATCTCATGGGGATTACTTTGAAGGGGACAAAATAGATATTCATGAATAAATAAATAATTTTTGAAAAACACAAAACTTCGCAGATACTTTGTCGAACGAGGCACCTCGATTCATACCTTGGCATCAAAAAGGTCCGCGCTTTCAACTGTTCAAGAAAGATCTCTATAATCTCAGCCGAGGGGGATCAATCCCTCAACCATACCTGTTATAACATGCCTCACTGAATTCTTTATAGCTAGTATACATCTGAGAGGCTATATTAATGATGCTAAACAAGGCAGTAAAGCATATAAGTATATCACAGACCAACAGATTATAGTTCGGAACTAGCACAGATATTTTTTGTAAGCGTATAATTTTTGCTTGCGAGGTTTCTTGCTGTAGTATGTGTGCTAACAGGTCAATATAAAGAATATAATAAGATAACAAAAATCAACCGTAACTTTTAATTTTCCAAAGAATATTGTCTAATATATTCTAGAAGGTCAAATTAGAAACAAAAGATCTATCAAATCAAATACAAGTCAATACACATATTCGATTCACTAATCACATAACCATTTAAACCGTAAACAAATCGTATTCAGCATGAATTATAAGAAAATTAATCACTGAAATACAAATACAACCAAGAAAGCAAACAGAAACCCGAAAAAATTTATTGTATTAAGCAACAACAACAAAATGAATAAATAACAAATAGTAGCACAAGTGTTATACAAACATCTTAGCAAAGCAACGGTAAGCATTTCTTTTGTTTTCAAGGCCCTAACCGTTAGCGATTTTTATTTGCTTTCAGCGCTTTTTATTAAATTATAAAATATGTTATGCCTTTTATTGATTTTCTGCATTTTGCTTGGTTTAGTTTTTAGCGCATAATTGCTTTGAGCAGTGCACAGTGTGAGTGTGTGAGTATGTAGACATGTAATAATGTGTTGCCATAGCCAAATATATACACACACAAACTATATGTAGTGTATTGTATGTATGTATGCCTTTATATTAGTGCAAGTCTAATGCCTTTGAAGTGAAATAATTGAACTGTAACTAAAAGGCTTAGTGGATTTTTTTAAATTGAGCATTTGACGTCATTGAAAGGCGCTCAAATTGCGTTTGAAGGTCGAAGCGTGTCACGAGATTTAAGAAATTAAGGCATTGGGTAAGATAGCAAAATAATTAAAATTAATAATGATAATTGGAAAATTATGAAATTAATTATATAATAAAATAATCAAATTTTAGAATTTGCTGCTCAAATGCACTCAGGCTATCTTATTTGGTAATGTTATAGTGAAAATGTCTATATTTTGAAGCACAGCTGTTTTTCCCCGACGCCTACAGCAGGTTTTTGACCTTTTCATGCTGTTGATGGTGGGATTCTTTGTCTTTATACTGCCTTTATTGATAGTTGGCTTTTGATTTAATCTGTATTAGTCGCCACAAGGTATATATACATAATATAGGGAAATAAATCAAATATGTTTGCACGCTACAATAAGCCAAGCATCCAATAGGAAAACAATTTGTGAGTAAAAATCATATTTCTATGGGAAAAAGTTATATGTGAACGTTAGGCTTTGCCATTTTTGGATAACTTTTATCCACTCAAAATAGTCTAAAAACTTTCAAGAATATCGCAAAGGAGGGTTCCAGCTTTTGATACTAATATTGAGGATTGCTTGTTCCTATCTCTTCATTTTCCATTTAATTGATATAAAAAAGAATTTTTGTAACTTGATATTTGAGGACTGTAAAATTGAACTGAAACATTATTATGGCAAGAAATTGAGCGCTCTTCAAAAATATGTAATAAAAAAGCTGTAATCTCATACATTTCGAACTTTAAGTTAATTAATCCCCAAAATGGTTTCCCGTAAGAAGAAATGTATCAGAGATATTTTGTAGAGCGTTCAATTTCCTGAGAGAATAGTTTCTCAGCTAATGTTATAATACTCAAATGAGATTAAAAATCGATCTAGGGAGTGATAACTTAAGCGAACCTAGTAATACTACTAGTTTTAGATCATTCAGATCTCCTTTTTTCCCTTAAAAAATTCTACAAAATCGGTTTTCTTAGTAACAAAACACACATATCCGGTACAAACTAAATTTTCAGAATCAATATCCAGGGGTGCAGATAATGAATGAAAGAATATTAAAAAAAGAAAGAAAGAAAACTGATAATGAAAGACAGATAATAATAATCATTTTTTTTTAAAGACGTCAGCTGGCTACTAGCAGTATGTGTTTTTATAAAGGGTGATCAATGCTCCCTAGTTTTTTTAAGTAAAAACACAGAAACTTCATGGGGAATGTTTATTACCATTCGAAAGAAACTTCTTTGGCATTTATTTTTTGGAGATTACATCTTTCAAATGTTGGCCACGGCTACGTCTCAGATGGTTCATCCGTTGAGTTAAATTTTCGATGACTTGTTCGAGTATTTCGACTGGTAACTGGCGAATGACACGTGGGATGTTTAGCTCCAAAGCCTGAATCGAAGTGGAATTGTCCGCATAGACCTTAGAATTTACATATATCCACAGGAAAAAGTCCAACGGTACATCAAACTATTTTTGTTTGTATTTTTGTGGCCAATCGACCTACCAAAATGTGAAATTATCTGTTCAATGAATGGATTTATTCAGCCATTGATTGTTTGATATGATGTGTGGAAAGTGGTGCCGTCTCGTTGAAAGCAAATGTCGCTGAGATCTTGAGCTTCAATTTCAGGCAACAAATAGTTGGTTATCATGGAACGATAACGGTCGCCCTTGATGTTAATGTTCTGACCGGCATAATATTTGAAGAAATATGGATTGATAATTTCAATGGCACACAAATCACACCAAACCCTTGTTTTTTCTGGATGAAAGGGCAGCTCTTGAATCTCTTCAGGTTGCTTCAGGTTGTTCCAAACGCGGCAATCTTGCTCGTTAACATACCTATTAATCCAGAAGTGGGCTTTATCGGCGGCTTCTTGCACAGACTGTATTTTGTACGCTTTGAATTTAAGATCTCGAACTAAAATGCGCCAAATCGTTCCATATGTCAGTCCGAGTTGCTGCGAACGGCGCCGAAATTACTCTCCATAGTCTTCGAGTACACTCTCAGCTACAGCTGCAATATATTCTTCAATGCGTGCTGTACGTGGTCTACCATATTCTAACGAATATGTTTCTATAATGAATGATGGGTCTGAAGATGGGTGATGCTCTTGCGGTTAGTACGCTCAGTATTCTGCTTACGTTGCCCATAAGTTGAGCGAAGCGCGTGAAACGCATTCTTTACAGAACGTGAAGTTTCGTAATAGAGTTGAACGATTTGTAAACGTTTTTCAATACTGAAAAAAATATCATGGTAGCTTTACTCGACTCACGCGAGATCTGTCAAAAACGGCTGAGTACAATAGTGCTTCTACTTGGTTCCTCTGTAATTTTGTGAACTAGCTGCTCGAGTTATCGCATTTTTAAATTCGTAAATTACTGATTTGCCCGCATCTACCAAAATACCAATGAAGTCAGCACCTCCAGCTCATCTCCACCGAGGCAGCTAGCTCGTGGATAAAATACGCTTTACACGCTTTATTTTATTTACATTTCTTAAACATTTACACACATTTATCCACATTTAATTTCGACATTATAGACTTTTTCGGTGCTTAAATGTTAAAAATGCGCTGCGCGTTGGGAGCTTCTACCCATTTGCAGTTTCTCTTTTATTATTCCAAAATGTAAATAAATAAAAATAGAAGAAGAAGCAGACCAAACAGCCATAACAAATCACAAGTATTGTACGTTTCTGCGAAGCGTTTTGATTTTTCAATTTTTGTTTTCTTCCGTCATTCCGCTGTGCTACCTGCACCTACCTGTGTATATGTGTATGGGTGTGTGCGTACGTACTTATGTATGTATCCACTTGCCGAACTTTTCAGTGGCTCACACATTTATAGGGTCAGGCTTGCTCTATTCTGCGCTTTCATGAATAATTTAATAGCGATGCACTCTATAGACTCAAATGTTTGGGTGTGTGTGCTACTTATTAGCTTTTAGCCGTCATTTAATAATTCGTTTTAATAGCTGAACTGATCTTTGCTGATGTGTGTGTGTGTGTAGATATCTCTTTTGATATCAATTTGCATATCGGCTGGTCAAATGAAGGCAAATGAAAAGTGAAAGTTCTTGAAAAACGACGTAATAAATTAGTCAAAGCACTTTGCTGGTAGAAAAAAAGGGTTGAAATGTTTTTAAATGTGTTGCGAAGAAACAAGTGAAAGATGTATTTATCTGTAACTGAAATATACTTTACTTGTTTAGATGGAGAGATATGTGTATGTATGGAACTACATATGTATGTCGACAGAAATGGCTTTTACTAAAATTTGTTTGTGTCAAAATAAAATGTGGGCGGGAAGTAAACCAAATCATTGATGATTTTGGTTATAATATATAAGTAAAAGCTCCTATTTGAGAAATATAATGTGATTCAAAATCTTTGTAGACTTTCTTGACTAATATATTTTTCCATTTTAAACAAGCTTAACTACTTCAAAGCTGAAGAAATTTCTTCATGGACAACTATAATACGCTCAAAATGAATATTCCAAATTTTGAAAATATTAATATTTTCCTAAAGTGACACCACTGTGCTTATTCTCAATCAATATTATTTCACCTTGCCTCGGTGCGTCATTATTCAATAAAAATATTTTATTTATGTTTCTTTCTTTATTGCTGCGGCAGGGGGCGCACCAAAGAGAAGCAAGCGTCTCATGAAATGTACGTCCAAAAGCACGCAAATAAAACACAAATGAAACAAAAGAAAAACCAAATGACGAAGAAATCTACAAAAATGTAATTTAAATATACAGAAGCTAAAAATAAATTACACACGTACACGCACTGCACGAAAATATTGGGTGCGACGGTGCTTATGAGAACTATGCGACCTTTTATTTTTAATGTAGTGTTTTAAGTTTTTTGTTATAATAGTGCAAGTTCTCTAGGAAAAATAGATTTTTGTACAGTTTTTGCTGTACTAAAGTTAAAAAACTTTTTTTCTAAAATATTCAAGGCATGAAATTTTTTTCAAAAAGCTTCCATTTATATGTATTTTGCAGATTTGAGTAATACTCGTATGTACAAATTGGAATATATTAATTTCTTAAATTTTTTAAATGAAAACTATAGAAAAACAAGAAAACACGTCGGTTCAATCGAAGCTATGATACCCTTCACAAATAATAAAAAAAAATCTATACAAATTCGATATGAAGAATTTTTTAAGATTATATTATTGCCTTGGATGAGAATCTGTACCAAATATCGCGTCAAGTAAAGAAGTTTTCTATACAAGTATTGGATTTTCATTGATCAGTTTGTATGAGAGCTATTTGTTATAGCGATCCGATATCGGCAGTTCCGACTAATGAGTCTCTTGGGGAGAAAAGGACTGTGCAAAATTTCAGTCTCAAAAACTGTGGGACTATTTTACGTATACGCAGCCTGATGAACAGACGGTTATGGATAAAAAGACTCAGCAGGATAATTATGTATACATAGATATATTTTAAAGATCCTTTGATGTTTACTTTTGGGTGTCACAAACTTTATGGCCTGTTGAGGGTATTAAAATTGAAAACGTTTCGTAATTTTAATATTATAAAAAATTAAAATTTGAAAATTATTCTTGACCAAAATGCCGAAATGTGATCGGAACAATTTGATCTTAGGAGATAAAACTACGTATCTTTGGCCGAAATTGCAAAAGCATTTATTGATAGTATGAACTTAGAAATCTATGTTGGTCAAAAGGAGAATCCAGGCACAAGAGCAGAACACTTCTGTTGTAATCGTCACACAGAATGTAGCTTAAACAACTCTATCCTTGAGGTGATATTGTGGAATTAATAGATTGTAACAATTGAACTTCTGCTTTAACTATTAAATCCACTATATTTTCTGTTCAAACTCAGTATAAATAATTTGAGTATCTAAAGGGAGAACAGTAAGCAAAATAGCGGACTGTTTGATCTAAACATTCTCCATGAGATGTTCAAGACCAATAATTTTCTGGCTGGTTGGAAGTATGGAAGTTCGAGAAACCAACAACCAACAATAGTGAGCTAGTGTGAATGATTTGGAAAGCCGAAAGACTTATATTTTTTAGGAGAGAAGGAATTTGGTACTTTTACTCATCAGTTGTTACACTCAGAAACATGACGGCATTGTTGAAATGTAGTGTTAGTTAGAAAATGATTCTTCCGAAGTTACAGCCTTCAGTTGGTTAAGACAGGCTGGCTTCCAAGGCACTTAAATAAATTGAAAGCCAGAACCCCATGTTAGTGTGCAACTTTAATCCGAACTAAACCTCTTACCATCATATGCCGATCCCCTCGATACCAACCTCAAATATTAAGTCGGGAGGATGTTTGAGCAATGCTCGTACGTTTGTAAGACAGGCAGTCTCACTGCATTCAGAGAAGGGGGATTTTCTTGACCCGCCTCTGTTGGTCTCTGATGCTTCTGACAGGAAAATTACACTTGTAATCATTATATCTATAATTATTCAATATACAGCAATTATAATGCATTGAACTGTGCGAGATGTAGGGTTCATAATTCTGATTTCGCGACTATAGGTGATGATACTATTTTTCCTAAAATAAAAAGTGAAACCGCCACCTTTTCTGAATGAAAACTCTTTTCAAGCTAACTCCAAATGGGTGATATTAAAAAACAAAAAATGAAAAAAAAAATTTTTCCGTAAACTTTATTTCTATCATGTAAAAAATATAATTTAACGATTTTATGATTTCACAGAAACAATACAAATAATTATTTATTAACAAAAATGGTTGTTTGTATGTTAAAAAATTTTCAAACCCTACTGAACATAAAATTTGTAAAATATTTAAAAGCCAGAGAAAAAATTAATAAATAATAATAAAAAAAAATAATTAATATAATTTAACATATTTTTTATATGATAGAAATAAAGTTTAAGGAAAAAAAAATTTTAATTTTTTAATTTTGTTTTAAATAAAGAAAAAAAAAAAATCGGCCCACTCCGGGATCAGCAGGAATAGTTGTCAAATTAATTGAAGTTTTTTTTAAGGAAAAAAAATTGCCAACTTCCAAAAAAAAATTACGATTTTACTTAAAAAAAACCTATTATTTTATATAGTTGATCCTGTTAAATTTTTTTCGTGTATTTTTTCGAAAAGTTCATTCAAAAACAAAAATTTAAAAAAAGGGTCCCCAAAAGTCAATTTCTACAAAAGTTATGGCTATTTGAAAATAAAAAAGCCATTTTTTAGCAAAAAATAGCAAAATTCATAACTTTTTTGAAGTTGGCCAAAAAATTTTGAAACAATTCTCAAAAATGGTTTTAACACGGTAGAAAAGGATGGATAAGTTTCAGCAAAATCTAAAGGGGTCGGGTTCAAAAGTGGTAGATTTGGTATGGAATACCCCATATTCAAGTTGAAAAATTATGTAACTGTTGTTTCGAATTATAAATATTCCACATTACCAAGTTAGATTTTAGAGTTGCCAGTTGTCAATTATAGCGTATTGTTCTTTCTTGCTTTGTGAATAATTACATTTCCATTGAAGAAGGGTATATAACGACCAATCTATATAATAAACTTACTTAATGAGATATACATAGTCCTACTTTTATATATAAATTATAGCAACTTTTTTAGGAGATGCCTTGTACTAATACAATACTAGACTTAAAAAACTGAAACACCTGAAATCTTTCTCAGCATATGTGTTTTTAGTAAAAAAAATTATGACTTAAGAAAGTAAAATTTTGTTGTAATTTTACTAATATCTTTGTCATATTTTTTTATTTTGTCACACTGTCACACCCTGTACGCCAAATTTCGTCTTGCCTGATTTTAATTTTGATACATTTGAGGAAACAGTTCAAGTTCTTAACTTGCCGGAAAATCATTTAATTTTTCGCGCTGCCATTGTGATTGTGTAACTTTCGCTGATTGCTCCAATTAGAGGCCGATGAAATGTTCGAGAAATTTTTTGAAGAAATACAAATAATATTTTGATTAATACAAATAATAAGTGATTAATTAAGAACACGAAGCTGAGGAAAAATTAAGCGAAAAGTGTTCAATTGTTTATGCTAAATTTGTATAAAAAAGTAATTATTTATTTACACGAAACTTGTTAATATTTGCTACAAATAATACGAGGTGTAAATTGGGTCATTACGAGTTCGGTAAAAAAAGAACAAATTTAATTACTGAAAATAAATGCGTACATGCGGTGTGAATAAATAAAGTGCGAAAAGGCATACAAATTTCGCGATGCTTGTGAAAGTAAGTGGAATGTTCATAAAGCACATGCTTATATTTGTTAAAATGAAAACAAA